>JXTB01000083.1:751850-793429 GCA_002914805.1 Parasponia andersonii
AGGCACGTGGCCCCCTTTTATTGGGCTGTGCAATTTTTCAAAAATTGCACATAAGTCCCCAAAATTTCAAATCTCTATCAATCTGGTCCCCCAAAATTTGCAATTTAGTCCATCTGAGCAAAACTTTTGCAAATTAGTCCCCACAATATTTTATCCGGAAAATTGGTAAAATGCCCAAATTACACTCGAAAATTCCGGGTTTTTACAAAACTGGTTTGGTGTTACCACATTTACGTGGCCCTCGAATTCTCTATTTTTCCAACCAGACTTGTAACTCTTCTCAGAAAGGATGTTCACCTATCTCTGATACTTTATCTTTAATTTCTCTACATCTAACAACCTGTTCTTCATGGCCACTAACCTCAGCTCTGCCTGATGGATGATAGATCAACCAAAAGACCATTAATGTTAGCTAAGTATTCATTACGTTCACGGGTCATCTCCACATGAGTTTTCAACAATTTACAATACTCCAATTGGAGATGACTGGTTACCTTATTGGATTAGTCGAGCCAGCGCTGCAGGGAGTGTGCCTCCAACTTAGCTTTCGCCTCAGCCTTCTTTGCTTCTTTAGCCTCATCAACAGCTCTATCACGGGCAATGAAGGCGAACCCCATGTTAGCCATATGACTCTGTAACTTCTGTTTTTAAGCTTCGCATAAGCCTGAGCCAGGCTAGCGAGCTCGGCCTGAGAATGTAAACCTGAAACCTTTGCCTCGTGGGATCTAATCTTCCTTTCTACTTCAGCCAACTTGTTGGCTAGCTCTTCATGCTTGATCTATTAAGTGCTCAGGGCATGAGACACTGTAGTGCTGACCCTAGCATCCTCTAGGCTTTGATACAAGTCAAAGTTCGCCTTCAGCATGGTGAAAAAGATTTTGCTTTGCTTCACCACCCCAACAATTGCATTCAACAATCGAGTCAGCCCCTCAATATGGGACGAGTAAAAAGACCGAGCAGCTGCCAGCTACAAAAAAAAAAAAAGTCAGGTTTATAACAATTAAAGAGATAGAGACATCAGCAGGATGATCCAAACCTGTGCAATACTACATCTAGTAGTGAGATCCACATTCTTTAGAGAGAGTGTCTCTAGCTCGAATTTCACAGTTGGATCCTTTCCCAAGGGACATTTCGCGTTTATGGAATGCGATTCCTCCTCGCCAATGACAAAGACCCATTTCCTCTTTACCATAGATACCTCAGTAGTGCCTATTGACACTCTTAGAGTAGGAGGGATGGAGGTAAGAGAAGGTGGTGTATCATCAGTAATGGAAGCCTCTACAGCCACAGTCGGTATGTCACCAATGATAGAGGACTCTGCGGCCACTACTGCCTCAATGACCTCAGTAGTTGCCTACGAAGAAGGTTTGCCCACTTGCAATTTTTTGGTCTTGTCTTGACCAGTGCACTCAAAAAGACCGTCGAGCACATACATCCTCCTCCTCATAATGGTCAAGGTAACGCCCTTATAACTATCTAAAGAAGAGGTGGGTTTACCCCTCTTCATTGTAGGAACCCCTCCACTTCAGCTGAGCCCTCATCGTGACTCCTTTTCAGCGAGATTTGTGAAGGAGAAGATAGACGAGACTTAAGTCTGGAGGCTCCGCAATATTCCTTTGGGAGCAAGTAGAACCATACCTGACCTTTTCGCCAGATCTCACACCCACCTTCTACCCACTTGTGAAGGGGACGTAGTGTCCACATCATCCTTGGATATGAATAATCCTTCTAGCTCATCATCTGAGTCTATAACATGGTCACCAGTCCCCTGCACTCCGATCTTGTCCTCAGACAACATGACTAGATATCGCCCGATTGGAGCTTTAGCCCGCATGAAGTGGATGGTAGTACCTCTTTCGGCTGTGGAAGGGTCTGCTGAAGGACCAAAATTTGAACCAATAAGGTGCAACTTTTAATATATATATATATATATATAATATAATAAATAAAAATAATAACAATGAATCTCTACCTTTCATCCTTTTGAGAGCCGCAACTCCTTATTCATGAGCCTAATGACCTCTTCGAGCTCGTGGTTGGTCGATGCAACCAGGTTATTAGGCCCTGCCATCTAATTTGAAGCCATGACCTGACAATGAACTAGGGCAACACGTGTCTGTTCATCCTAGTAGAACCGATTCAATGCCAAAGCATCGAGCCTGCTCTAGAGGTGTTTGGTGATGATCTACATCTCCAGTAGAAAGGGAAGGAGCGAAACCATTCTTGGCATCATATTCATCGCCTAGAGGCTCAAAACAACCTGAATGTGGTGGCAGTCACTAGACGGCCCAAAAACGATGACTTCTCTCTAGCTCCTAGAGTCGGCTCATTGAAGGCCATGGGTCAAATCTACTATTCTCTGCAAAATCTATGTAGAGTTAAATTCAAAAAAGGAAGGAAAGGAGGGTACAGTTACGTATAGACCCTAAAAGACAATACACTGCTTATTGTGGGTAAAATATGAAGGGATCTGGAAATGCTCTCTATTCAGCTCTGGAGAGCACTACACTCTTTCTATGGCATACAACTTAGAGTGAGAATCCTATTGCTTATTTAACCTAGGTAGATCCTAGAAAATGTGATGCCCCGAGAGCGGCTTGAGATAAAAAGTGGGGTAAAAGCTCTTTTTGGAGAAAAATGTGAGCTTTATGCATAAAAGACCACTTCAAGGTCAATATGCACGTTCAGCAACATCGACAGAGCTGAAAGCCCCAACAGAATCATGATTCCATTGGCATTGAGCTGCATAGAGTAATCCTTATCAAAGAGAAAAAATGATGAACGAGGGGGGGAAGAGAAAATCGTAGCCATTCAATATGCTTCATTTCTTGGACGATGACACCCTCGGGAGAGAATGAATGCAAATACCAGTCAGAAGGACCCTAGACCCTTTGAAGGGTAACCCCACTAGGGAAGTAAAGCTGCCTTCTTAATGAATCCACCTCAGAATCTGGAATAGCATGGAGCTTTTGACTCTAGTTTGGGGCCATTTTAGTGAATGTGATTGAGAAGCTAAAGATTTTAAAGGAAGAAAAGATTTTGAAACCCTAAGATTTGGGAACGGAGGAAATTTTGGGAGAGAAAGTAAGTACACCTAGAAAATTTTGGTAAAGTGAAATAAGAGCAAGCACGGTTTTTATAGTACAGGAGTAGAAATGTCATTTCGCCAAAGAAATAACACGAGGGAAATTTATAAAAGATAAAAGATTTAAAAATTTGAAAATTCGAGGTATAGGGGAACGTGCAAGTACATTAGTAACTGGCATATAATAATAGATTTAAGCCAAAATTTTCCTTTACATTAATGGGCCAAAGGCATGATTTCCCCATTTTAATAGCTACTAGTCCATCAAAAGAGGAAATGGGGGTAGTTATGGGGCCTATTTCCGTGATGCTTGCCACGTGGTTCAAGAGGTTGTAAAGTAAAAGGATATAATAGATGAATTCAATATGGACTTCCAAGGACACTACTTAAACAACACGTGAGTTCCATATGATGCAATATAAGCTTGCTAAATCCATGAAGATTAGCGTTGTACCCCATCTGAGGTCTGCATCAGACGGACCCTCAAAAGGGTCAGTTGAATCTAAGCCACCCCAAATATAAGGTCTGGAACCCTCGAGACTCTATAGTTCTCCATCCTCACAAGTAACATTCAACCCCAACTTAGACTGAGTATTTATATAGTCACCATGTGCGTTAGATAAACTACCTTAAAGAGCTATAGACAACCATGATCTCGACCGGTATGAGCACATATTAGAAGAGATCTTGATAAGCAAGCAACGTCAACTCAAAGGAAGTTGCAACATCCATACTCTACGATTTGTGGAGCACATAACGAGGAAAATGAGGTAATTGGTCCTGAAATTAAAGATGATTGAGCACTTAATTTTACGACACACATACATATATGTATGTATATATATATATATATGTAGTACATTTTTTAGAAAATAGGATTATGATTATTCATTTGCTATCACTACCATCATTCTGTTAGTCTGTGAGAAAAATATCTGAGTTAAGTATTAGAAAGTCTTGCAGGTTGCTACCCTCGACTCCCTCTTTGAAATTAAGAATAGAGTTTAATCAAACTAAAATGAATACGTAAACAATTAGTAGAAAAACCCAGCAAAGATAATATATGATCCTTCGTATGCCAAGGATTGTGTTCTTTCAGGTAATTATGCAAGTCAAGGGTGAATTCTTAAAATATGTGTCATTATACTCAATTAGTTAACCTAATTGACCAATATTTGTTAAGGCTATATATCAAGATTGAGCGCCTGAGAAAAAGAACAAAAGAGTTGATATGAAATTTGTGCATGTTTCGTTTGCACAGGAAAAAGAAAATAAGTGTATATTATGTCGTTTTGTGATCACTAGTAAGTAGATGCAATATAATAGTTTATGAAAAATACATAATTCAAATAGAAAGTAGTGCAAGCAAATTAATTAGCACGCTGGCCTTAATTCGGTTACATGTATACGTAACTCCAATTTCTAACAAACGAAATATCATGTCGATTAATATGTTATATATCAAGCCCCATTTTCCACAGATAATATCATGCGCTCCGAAATTTAACAAAATATAAATTTTTCCTTTTGGGTGAAAACAAACAGAAGGAAAATTAAGCATAAAAAACGTTTAACAAAGATATAAGTATTCTTTCATAATCATTAAAAAAGTTATTCTATCATAAAAATAAAAATAAAAATCTTGACTGAATCTTTGCATTGAAAAAAAATTGAGGAATCAAAATTAATAAAGCATCCTGGCTACTCATTCTCTCCGCAAAAGAGATAAAGAATGGGAGGCTTAAAAAATAAATTAGGCTAAGAGATATATAAATATANAAAAAAAATTCTTATGCAACCGTGTATATATATATATATATATATATATATATATATATATATATTTATATATATTATGTCCGCCCGTGGTAGTTAACTGTCACATATAAAAAGCCTCGTCCGTTTATCTTATTCAAAAAATAAAATCACTGTTATTAAGCATTCAACTACTATTATCATCAATATTTAGTTACTCTCGTTATTAGAAGTTTGTATACCTAAAAATAGATTAAGCATATGAATATACTTTTTTTTTTTTTTGACAAAAGCACTCTACTATATATTTTTTTTCGAAGGATTATACATCTTCTTGATTTATTGGTTCCGTACAAATTTAAATATGTACACACAAGAGCTAATACCTTATATATTACTCAAAATTAAACAATATTCAAATCTATTAATTACCAATTAGGTATTATGGCATATCCTGCATAATCGCGTATATAAATGTAACTCTTCTTCTATTATTGCGTGAAATTACCGTACATACTACTACTAATGCTTATTCCACACACCAAATAATATTAAAGACACGCATAATTTACACACAAAAAATTATACACAATGATGTGAAATATTTTTCATCCAACTATTTTTTTGAAACGGGACCACATGCATATAATTAGTAAAAAAATACATGTAACATTATTGTACATTACTTTTGGGCGTAAAATTCGTGTGGCTTTGTTTTCACAAGTTCAATAACATATATTTATATTAATTATTTAATTTTTTAAAAATTTTCATTGACGTTATTACAGAATCTCACCCCGCCTGCAGGCGCTGAGTCTGCATAGAAACTACAGAAAGCGTGCATATCAATGCTTGGACGGAGGAACAAAAGTCGAAATCCTCTATTGTTTTCTTTTTCCAATTTTTGTTAGCGTGCTTTCTATAATATTTAAATAGTTTATATATTCATTTGTATTTTTTTAGGCGTTTTATTTATTTATTGCTATCTAAATTTTTAATTATATATTTGAAAATGGAAATTATAAGTGAAACTTACTGAGGCCACGTTAGAGGGTTTAAATTTAATATTATAATATTATACTCATTATATTTGAATTTGTTGGTAGGACAATTTTTGTTTTAAGTAAACTTGTTGGTATAGCACTTGCATGCTTAATCTGCGTAAAAGCCAAGATGATAAATATGATATTGGATAATTACATATATATATATATATATATATATACGTATATTATGTGTCAAAAAGGAGAAACCGTGTCGATTTAATTTACTTGGTCTTGTATTTTACATATTCCAGAGTTCGTGTCTTCCACTCCTGCCGTCAACAAGTACTTATTAGACAACAGAGAGTTCTCCATTAATTTCATTGGGATATAGGTTGATATTAATATAAATGTTATTAGTACTAATGGTGAGGATCTCTAAACGTGTATCCTAACAAACTACTACCTCAAATACTATTTCGAAAAGCAAGGAAACAATATCAATTAAATGAACGATCGACTGCTCAAGAAACATTAAAATAGTTTGCTACCGTCAATTTTTATTTTTCCTTCCCACTTTGTTTATGTTGTGTTTAAAAGTCAATATATGTATGAGTAAAGAGAATGATTATAAGTACACCCTAAACAAGTACATATATCCTTTCTGCATATATAATATATGAAGATGTAGGCAAGCATTAATATGTACAACACTGTTTGATAAAAATAAAAATATTCATATTATTTAAAAAGTTGGGATTTGGGATTAAAATCCTTCCTGCTTGAAAAAAATTAATTTGTGGCTGAAACTAGGCTATGTTTAATAAAAACAGCTGAAAAAAATCATCTGGGCTTAATATATAGAATAACATTTGGTTAATTTGTTTTATTTTTCAGGTTTTTCACATATGTCTCATAATTTTTTTTCATCTCTTGAAAAATTAGTCAATTATCAAAATAATTTTAAGTTAGACATTAATGTTGATTAAAAAAAAAAGGCATTACTCTTTTATTTTTCAGGTTTTCGCATATTTCTCATAATTTTTTTTCATCTCTTGAAAAATTTGACAATTATCAAAAATAATTTTAAGTAAGACATTAGTGTTGATTAAAAAAATGGCATTACTGTTTTTTAAGATTTATTGTCAATCTCAATACAATGATATAAAAATCGAAGTTCGTTAAAGAATTAATTCAAAGCTTCAGGGGTTGGTGTAGTCTACTTATCTAAAACATTGTGAATGAAGACAGCTATAAAATAGTATTTCAAAAACTATGGTACCATCCTTATATCCTTTTTTCGTAAGTGTTTCAGTTCACATTAAATTGAGTCTCTTGTAAAAAGATGGCATATGACAAGTACTTGATTTGAAAATTTAACGACATTAGCTAGCTAGTGTGACTCGATTATCCATACGAGAAAAGTATCACAGCTGCTAAAGAAACAAGAAGCTATTGCCTTGTCGTGGCAAGAGTCCACAAACTACAATAACATATTTCATGTCGTAGAAATATGAAAGGAAGATAATGGTGCCGTAAAAGGGTGCCAAAAAGTAGTACTGTTTTGATTATTGCAACGATTATATATCTGTAATAGATATTAGTAATTACATATTAAATATAAAAATGTCACAATCAGAAATTTAAAGTTATAATTTGTAGTAATTTAAAGTGAAAATATAATAAGGTATTAATTTTATGAAATTTAAGAAAAATCAAGTATTAGATAATTTTATTTTGATTCTCAAGTCATTATAAATTTCATAACCATTAAAACTCTTATTAGTTTAATCATTTAAAAAAATACCCATTAAAATTTTAAAAAATTTTCAACTATCTTATTTGGAAACTTGGTGAGAAATCATAAGTTTTGGTAAATTATATTCAAATTACAACTTTAGTCTAATGTCTAAATTAATTTACATTAAATCACTTGTAGTTTTAAGTTCTCAAATTAATAACAAAATTATCCTCATATATCCACTTAGTAATTTTACTAATCTTAGCAAAATAATTGAATCAATAAGGAAAGTTAACGAATTATAGACACCCATCAGAGATTAAGAGTAGAATTGCATAAACAAGTTGCACAACTTGTCTATCTATCAGGATGACTACTTCAGATAGTCAAATACCTAAAAGTGAGAGAAGTATAGGGATGAGCATTCATACGCTAAGTAGGAATTCAATTATTTTTTCGAATGAATATAATTTTTATCAAATCTGCATGGTTAATACCTTTTCTAAAATCCATTTATAAACTAAGATTATAAAATAATTGATATCTAGAATAATCACATATTCAAAGTCAAAATCACAACACATAATTATACATATCATACATCAACTAATGTAAATGAGTAATCTCTTATTATCCTATCGCAGCCCTATAATATCCATTACCAAAGGTACCTAATATTCTGATACTACTTGGAGGTGTATCAGCTAAAAACTTATGCAAGGGCCTAAGTTTTTCACTTAGTACTGCAACAACTCACCAGCGATCTAAACTACCATGATGCAATAATAGAACTCAAGTGTGTAATCTTATGGTATGTACAATATGTAGCAACTATGTAAAAAATAATCAAACAATGTTTCAAAAACCCACTTGGTATTATTCTATGATTTACTTAACATAGCCAGCTCTCCGTTGTATTATCCCATAATCACAATTTAAAAATATGTATATAAAATCACATAGTCCCATCCTATTATAGTCCAATATGTCTCCATAATTTATTAAACCATTGCGTAAGCCACGATTTTTCATAAATCAGTTATGATACAATTATAAATCAAGAAAGTATAAAACCAGGTAGTTGTACTTTTGCTTAGAGATGATAGCTATATCGAGCTAACGACACTCAAAAGATCTCACATTGGTCACTTGGTTACTTGGATGATCGTTTCGGAAATTCTAGCAAGGTCATTTTGAAAAATGACTAACGGAGACTCGAAATGAGAAACAGATATCACCATTAAATTCCTAGCATCTAAAATAGTTAACTTAGACATATAATTTGAGTCCCAGGACTAAACTCGACTTGTGACACTTAAAACGATACTATTCACAAGTCTCATGTCTTGATTTTTATGCCACTTCAAAATATAATGATATTTTATATTAAAGTTTGCCTCTCGACCTCACTAAGTTAGAATTTGAAGTCAAAATTTAGTTTCGAGGTACCGAGCCTTAAACTGGCTTTAAATCCAAGAATTATAAAAATATTTTTTTGGAATTTATTTGAAAAATGTCCACTTTTCAATTCAAAATTTAATACCACAAAATCATATTTGTTCATTTCTTGATCTTTTCTTTCACACCACATAATTTTTGCGACTTAAATAGTTATTTTACGAAACAAATTATAAAAATATCGTATTTATGTTTGACAAATAGCCAATTTTGGAAAATAGTCACTGGCGGCAAGTTGTCGTCAATTACTGGTTGAAAACTAACAGCGAGGTCGAGAGAAGATCTCATGTGCTAGAGGTGAGTGAAGCCAATGCCGAATAATCGTTTTTTGGCTGAAAAATGCCCCGATGGGCATTGTTTTCGTGGCACCCCAGCTTCGTCCACCATTCACAAAGAGCAACAAGGTCAGCCTAATTCTCTTCAGTGGCCACAATGGGATAATGCAGGCAAGCGCATCGGGTTGAAAAGTTGCCAACGTGACGACAGTTCTCGGCTATAGAGGAAGCTTGATTTCGTCCATTCTCGGGGACTCTCAAGAGAAAGAGAAGATAGTTGACGGTTTTAAAAATAATTATAAACTATAGTACCACGTATCAGAAGCTCAACTAAAGGGTACTATTTTTACAATTCCAAGTTTGAAATTTTTCCTCACGTATGCCCTTAAATATCTACACTTTAGTCTCTAATTTCAAATTTTCTTTGCACTTAGACCTAAATGAACCTATACTTGAAAGTATCCAAATATATTTCAAATATTTTGATTTAATTAATCTAAAGATTTGAAATTATCATTTTACCTTTAGCTCAAAATTACATATTTACTCTTTTAAAAATTAAGTTTTTACATAAAATGTTAAAAAAAATTTTAAAAAAATTGGTTAAATACATATTGCCATAACATGTCGTGGCAATAGAATTATTGTAAAAGCCCACCACCCACGAATAGTCCCCACCATTAAATTTCACCAAAAGTTAAATGTAAATTGAAATAGTTCGTTTTGGCCTATTGCCACGATGTGGTCATGGTAATAGCCTTTTCATATCTTGAAAAGCTAGTGCGAAGCTGCCCTTCATACCAGTCCCCAAACCTCTCAAATCCTCTCATCTTCCTCATGCCGAAATCCCCATTTTTCCTCTCCTATCTCTCATTTCCCCTTTTCCCTCTCTCTTTGCCCCATTTCCTGATTTCCCCATCTCCACCTGATTTTGCTGTCTTCTCAACAACTTTAACAACTTTTGGAAGGTTTTTGGTTCTTAATCTGTAAGTGGGTTTTTTTTAGTGGAATATATTGGGCATGGATTATATGAGATATTGTGTAATCTTTAATGTATTTTTGTTTATATGTAGGGTTGTTTGTTGATTTTGTAAATTTGTGGCTCAAATTGGGTGACTTTTTGTGGAGTTGTTTGGTGGAATTTTGGTTAAAACTAACCGAAGAAAAGTTAGATTTTAATATTTTGTTAATGTATATGGATAAAATGTATCGATTATGTTTATTATTTGTCTAGAATTATGTTTTATTGTTATGTGATATATGGAATTGTGATATAAGAAATATTCTTTTAAATTTAGGTTGATGGTTAAGGAATGATAAATTAATTAGTTTATAATTTTATATATAATATAATTACCTTGGATTATTACATCAATTAATAAAGTTAAAAACAATTTTATTAAACAAAATTAATTAACCAATTAAAATTAAAATTAAATAAATAATATAGAAAAGAGGATAATAAAGAACTAAGAATAATATTTAGTAATTAGAATGAAACTAAAAATTTTAAAAATAATATTGATGAAATTAAATGAATTCAGTGAAGGTAAAAAAATAAACAAAATAAATATTTAGAAAAAAAATAATATATGAACTTAATTAATTTAATGAAAGTGAAAATAATATTTTAAAAAGTGAATAATAAATAACTAAGATTAAGTTTCAATAATTAGCAAAAGAAATAAAAATTTAAAAATGATATTTATGAAATTAAATTAAATTAATTAAAATAAAATAGTTTTAAAAAATATTATTAAAAAAAAGAAAAATAAATAGCCGAGAATAATTTTATATTTAATTTAAAAAATAAAAAATCTATTGCCATCGTGGTAACAGGCACGAGGCAATAGCTATTTTGGAAACTTTTTTTTTTTTGTCTTTTCTACTTTTTGAAAAAATTGAAAGCGTTTTGTCACAATATGGGAAACCATATTGCGACAATAAAAAAAAATGTCGTCTATTGTGATGAAGCTACCACGACGAGCTATTGCAATGATATAATCGTAGTAATAGGCCTTGTTTCCTGTAGTATATATATCTATTAAAAAATGAACTAGCTAGGAGTTACAAAGTGGTACAAACAAAACTAAATACAGGCAACCCCAGGCCCCTAACAACATATATAGACTAGTACTACATCGCATAATAGGGAAAAATTAACGTACGCACATTAACGTTTTACTCACATTAGTTTTTCTTTCCTTAAATAAATACAATGATCACTCACATATGTAGTCTGTATATATATACACGTGTACATTAATCACCGCACTAATGAATGATCAACGAGCCCAAAATTCTCCGTCCAAAAAATCACTACGAAAAAAATCAAAATCACTACAAAAAAAAAATCAAAATTTAATTAGTGACAAGCTTTTTAATTACAACAAATTTTTTGGTGACTAAAAGTGACATTTAGTCTCAATTAATAATTTCTTGTGGCTAAAAGTTGACATTTAGTCACAAATAGAGATATCAATATGGATCGGCTCACATTTCGACGAAAAAGTATGGCATCAGGCCGACCCAAATCCACATTATGTGGACTTGAGCTAGCTCGTTACATATAATAGGAGCCGAACTGAGTCAGGGCTTAATTATGGAGCCATAGGTCAAGCACAACCTGACTCATATTTCTATCGGTCTATATTAGGCCCACATTGAGTCATTATATATAATTTTAAATATATTTCTTAATTAAAATTTTAAAAAATCTTAATTAAATATTTTTATTTATATATTTTTAATGTTATTTTTTTAATTATTTTTGTTTATTTTTAATTTATTCAAATTTTAAAAGAATATGAATAGATTTTAGACCATTATTTGATATTTTAAAATATAAAGTAACAATGAAATTAAGCACACATTGTAGTCTATACTCGGCTCGTATAAACACAGTCCACTTAGGTACGACCTACTTAAATCCGCATAAAATATAGACTGGCCCCGTAGGCTGTGCTAGAGCCCTTAATAAGAATATGTGCTAAGTTAGACCTAGACATGATGCAAAGCTCGTATGAGCTTATCAAATGGGGGTTGGGCTGGCTTATTTTGCATCTCTTGTCACAAGTTGTCACTAATGCACTTTTAGTCATTACCTTTTGTTTATAGTAATGAAATTTGTTGTGACTAAAAATATATTTAATCACAACAAATTATCATTATTATAACTAAAACTTTTAGCCACTGATTTTTTAGTTATGACATAAAACTAATAACATTATTTTAGTTATGAATTTCACTTTTAATCACAATTTTTTGTATGTCACAACAAATAAGATTTTTTGTAGTGACTTATGCTGATATTTATATTTAACTGGCGACGCAAGTAGTCACTATGTGAATAAATATACACGGCTATGCATTTTTGGACCAATTAGCTTGAGTTGTACATGGAATAGTCCCATTAAACTTTAATGAAGACAAGTTGCTTCGTTAAATCAAGTAATTATACGAATTAACATGTGCCGAAATTTAAGCAGAAATTAAACTACATAGACATGTAGCGAAAAGAAAAAAAGGGGGAAAAGTTCACCGAGTCCGAAAAAAGCATGCATGCAACATGCGCAACTACCTCAATATGATTCACAAATTTTTTATGAGAAAGGGTATGACCCACAAAATTAATGATACATAACAACTTGTTTTGACATATAAAATAAGTACGATCGATAGTGATCTTACTAATTTCTTGTTTTATGTTGACATATTGTTGGTTGTGACCGGGTTTATGGAAGTGTTACATCTGATGAATTTCGTTTTTGGTTACCATTGTTGGTCACATAATATTAATACAATTAATTATAAGATTAGGTAAAATATATAATTGAAAAAGCCTAACAACACTATTTTTTTTCTGCCAAAAAAATTCAAAAAAAAAAAGAAAAGAAAGATAAAACAGGAAGAGGTTGCTAGGGAAGGTAAGAATTTGCTTATTTTGGATTTATGTTTTGACGTGACTTATATGAAGCAGTTGAGGTGTACGAGTTAAACTCCCTCGATAGCTAGCAAAGACTACAATTCAGCCTCCCTGGTCCATTAAAAAAATTAAAATAAAAAGTCGAAATCGCCTACCCCTGATACGGCGACTAGGTAATATACACTGGTAATAATTATAAATTGTTAATGTTGTTACTTCCTCTATTGTGCTTCTTGTTTTTAAACACTATATGTCAAAAGTATAATTAATGATCAGTTTAAAAAGAATAAATCAAACTAAGTTAAGTCAGCAATTATTTGACTAATATACTTGTCGTGGAAAGAGTTAACAAAATACAAAAATTTTGAATTAAATGAAAAATAGAGAGTTGCTTATATAATATTATATATATCCTCTTATTTTCATTTATTAAGGGAGTGGCTAACTTTATCGTTAATTCTTATATTTTCTCTTACTGACGGAAAGTTCGAATGCTTTCCCTATTAATCAATAATGGATTTCATCATCAAAAACATTATTAATTAAGACGTGAATGACTTTGTTTAATTTCCTTCCTTCTTTTCTTTTTTTTTTTTGACTTTTTTTTTTCCTGCAATAAGAACGTGGACGACTGTGATTTGTTAAAAATTAATTAATTACCTCCTAGATTATAATTTTACCCCACAACTACAATTTGTTTATAGAATTATGAAAAAATTAATTAATTAGATCCAAAAATATCATTTTCAAATGATTAATAGATGACGTTAAATTGCTTCAATCAATGTCCAACCTTGTTTATATTATTTGTACGTATTAGAAAGTTGGTAAAGGTAGGCTGCTATTCCTCTTAACACAAAAAGACAGGTCATCTCGAATAAAGTTGGATTTCTTGGCTGAGATTTGTTATTTAATTTACAAACTATCCCAAAAAGCCTTAATCATTGTCGTTTTATTTCATATCCAAAAGCCACAGCCGACAGTTACTTTTCGTTTTATACACATCAAAGAGCGTAGTCCATTAAGCATTAGAGGCTTGAGAGTTGGATTTGAAAGGAGAGAGAGACTCAACAGACTCACACCTTTTTGACTTCACTCAAAAGCTCCCCAATAGAGTTTCTTGTTAATGGAAATTAGGACAATAGGAGTAAATAATTGGTCTAATACTACTTCGTTGAATTAATACTTGGGTAAAGTGACAAGGGTTTCCGTTACTTTCTACATATCATTATTTTTATTTATTTTTCTTTTCTTTGTTTTGAAGGCATGCAGTTGATTGTGATTTTTGGTATTTATTAATCCATAAGAAAAACGAGTATAACTTACAGGCTGAATTCTTGGTGAATTAAATTAAATAATACGTAACCAAACTAACATTTCTAAAAAGTAAAGAACTTTGTGACACGAGTAAGCTGAAACGTGTAATCATATATATTGTTTTTTTTTTCCAATACATAGGAAAATGAATATTCGAAGAAAAAGGATCAGGTTGACCTTAAAAAAAATTTCTTTTTTTTCGGACAAAGCTGAAATTTAAGGTTAGCAACTAAACCATATCTAAAAGTGATTCTATTATTATTTATTTATGTAGAACAAGAGGACAGATAATGCAGCATGCACAATATTTCATTTTTGATCGGTACAACTAGAAGAGAAAACTCTATTGAATTATTATTTGGTCAGCATATTTATTGTTGACAGAAGTTTTGCCAACAATAAATTTAAAAAAATTACAAAATATGGCTTGTGTGTGAAAATAATTAATTAATTAAAGTAAACAAAGAGACAATGATTTTATAGTAGTTCAGTCCCAAAAAAGATGAGCCTACGTCCACTGTTGTTTTACTATTTTCTGGAAAATTACAAGAGCTCAAAATTACAATGTGTTGTCCGGAAATAAGAAGAAAGAGTCTAAAAAGTTCTCTAAAAAATCTCAAAGATAAAAGATCAAAGATATCCAAAAGATCCCCCACTAAAACATTAAACTCCCTTTATATACGCGAGGATAGCTCAATGTTTCCCAATTGCGAAAATGGGTAACTGTATAATCAAAAAATACAATTCGAGTAATAATATAACTGGGTAATAACTTAAATGAGATGACTAGTCGATCTTTAAAGAGAAACTTTTGTTTCCCTTTCTTTGTAGGTTACTCGTTTGACGAAGCTTAGTCTAGTTTCCTTTTCATTCTAGTCACATTTAACTCGTTCGGAGGAGGTCGCACAAATTTATGCGGTGGAGGTCGCACTTAATCTTACTCATGCGACTTGACATGTTTACTTGGTCAACTTTTCCCTTTTTAGCATTAACTAACATATAGGATTTTAGACCGCACAACAATCGCCCTCCAGCTCCATTAGTTCTTTAGGACAAAATAGAAATTCCTTCTACTATAAGTGCGAGTTTAAAAAATGCGATGTTATGATAACTTGAGACTTTTGAAGAGTCGCCAGATCTCAAATCTCATATTTTCAAGATCACGCGTACCTTTTTTTGACAAATGAAACCACGTGTCACCTTTTCTAAGAAGAATAGTAAAACTCGAGGAGACTTTTCCCTTCTTTTTTTTTTTTTTTTTAAACAGACACAATGATAGCGATGAAACCAGCTGTTGTTTTAAATCGATTCGTTTCAAATTTTGAAAAGATACCGATTTAATTTCGGAAAATCAAATCCCGCGTGAACTTTGGCCTTTGGATCTGAAAATTAAATACCTTGATCCACGACTGTGATTTGACGACGCTCGAGACATATATATCGAAAACTGTTCCACCTCCTCTTCAAAAATCCTATCGTCTGCTATTTCTCTCGAAACCCGAAGCATTCACAAAGCAATCCTTCAGTGTCGTCTTGTTCTTCAGCTCGTACAACTTTCAGCCCCTTCTCCGATGAAGCTATCACCGCAATCCTTCAGACTATATCTCGATTCCTCTGTCTTCGAAGAAAAGTTAGTATATATCCTCTCTCTCTTATTGTTCTGTCTGTTCAGAAAACTAATTTACAGATTTTATTTCTAGAAATTGAATCCAATTGTAGAGCCTAAATATCCTGAATGAAAACCCGTCCCACACTCGGATGGACTAAAATGGGAATTTTTCAAATCCCCTTCGTTGGTTTATAGAATACTTTTTTTTAGATGACTGACAAAGACGAACTCGTGAAAGAGTTTTTTAGGGTCTGAATCCTTTTTTTTTTAACGAACTACTCGAATAATTTTTATGAATCTATAGATTGATTAAAAAAATTCGATGAGCAGCTTGTTGATGCAACCCTAGGATGAGACCCCAAAACTGCTCGCATACAACTAAGATTCTTGATGCTCGCATAGGACTAAATCTATCTATATTTCTTTTCAGATGTCTAGTAGTGAGGATTTTAGGGAATAAAATACATTCTCAGGAAAATCTTCCAATAACAGCGTTAGCTCAATAAGCCTCGAAGATTATATTGAGCCAGAAATTGAAGTTGAGATAACCAAGGTCAAGCAAAATAGTCCTCACATAGGCGACCTTCCTCAAGACCAATGGCCCTGGCATATCAGAGATGCCCCTGCGTTCGCAACGGGTTATCAATATGTAGAGGAACACTGGTCATGTACCAATATAAGGACGAGCTACACCATGAACAAACTCAGCAAGATCCTGTGTAACTACAAGATCGCCATATCTCTTCGCCTTCCCATGGAGTTCAATCGATCACATACACCACCTTGTGGAATTGCCTCATTCTCTGAAGCAGTTCTCAAATGCGGTATCCACCTCCTACTTCATCCTTACATAAATTCAATCGTCAATTATTATGGAGTCGTTCCTTTTCAACTAACTCCAAACACTTGTAGATACATAGTAGGTTTATACATACTATACCATAAACTAGGCTTAGAGAGGCCCACTCCTGAAGAGTTCGCTTAGTTTTACCAAGTGAAATCAAACTCATCAGACTTCAGCTTCTTTTATATGAGCAAGTGGTCGAACCAAGCAATAAAAACTATCTACGGGGTTCGCAACAATATGGGAAAAATGAAAAAATCTATTTTTCCACTTTGACTATGCAGATAACGGTTTCTTTCAGAATCTTGGTAGGTAACTTTTAGTTTATCGCCTTTTTTGCATAAACATATTATTCTGATCGCACTCGTATATCATCACAGATAATAGAGAACAGACTGGACTTTCCAGAGAATAACTCGCAAAGGTGTACAGAATAAACGATCTTTCGATTGAAGAATTCGATTGGAAGAAGCTTGGGACTTCTAAGAACTTAGTCGCTTGCGGTCTACTTCCAAGGGGAGTCGCCTTCCTAGATTCCACTGTCCGTTCGACTAGAACCTCGAGCTCGAAGAAGAAGAAGCTGAGGAAGCAGACGGAAAAAAGTGCCTCGTCTTCCAAACCTAGGAAGCGAAAAGCACCTGCCACCCCTACAACCTCGGAACCATCATCTCCAGAAGCCGCATCACCACCAGTTTTTCAACAGCAAGAAGGTAATTATTTTTTTCTCTTCTTTTTCCTTATCATCGTATTATGTCACCTCGCATGATGACTCACATATTAGTACAGAAATGGTTATTAGTAGCAGACTACGAGCACCACCTTCCATTCTGGGGTCAATGGCAAAGTCCAAGACGCCAGAGAGTACACCTCCATCGATGTTAAAAAGGAAAGAGAAGGTCGACACTTCCAAGAAATGAAAAGTCGCGTTCGAGGATATCCCGACGAGCTCGCCTCCTCCTCAACCTCAAACTGCAAGCCATCCTGATCCATTCAAGGAAACTGCCACTTCTTCGGGACCGAACTAGATTGATAAAGGCAAGGAGCTTTTCGCTCTCCTTAACCAATTGCCGGAGAAGGCTGGTATGAGCGCAGTTTCATTGATCGCTTCACTTCTAAAGATGACTGGAAGAGGATGAAGTGACGATCAGCCAAGGTTGCCTTCGGTTCTGCGATGAGGATGTTGGCAAATGTAAGCATCTTCTATTTTCTCTCTTCAATGCACTTTTCTAGTATTGATGTGTTATATTTTCAGACCACTATAGCTGCTGTTCTGATGCATGAACCGGTCTTTGAATGTATTGAAAAAGCAAAAAAAGTTGAAGAAATAACCCAAGCATTCAAGGACTCAGAGAAGGCTCGCGAGGAAGAGAAAAAATCCTTCGAACTAGAGAATCGGCAGCTACGCGAGGATCTAGCCAAAGAAAAGCTCAAAAAGGAGAAGCTCAAGGAGAAAATTAAAGAGCTTGAAAAGACTATCTTCAAACATCCGGATCGCATTAAGGAGGCAGCTCACAAGGCTATTAAAGAGTTCAAGGCTACTGAAGTCAAGGAGCTCGAAGAGAAAGCCAGTGACATCGCCTCATCGACCATTATATATAACATCTTCTGCGAGCATCCAGACTTCGACTTTTCCATCCTTGGCGAAGACGTGGTCGAGCTTGTCTGGAGTTGGAGGGAAGTGGAAGCTACTAAAACTGGAGATGGTGGAGCGAGCACATCTGCATAAAAAATATGTTCTTTTATTTTTTAAATTCAATTCAATACGTGCTTTGTCCCATTCTTATTTGTATTTCTTTACTTGCATACAGGTGCGAGCTCTTTTTTATTTTTTATTTTTAATTAATGCTTTCCTGTTAGATATTTATTCTTGCAAAACAATCAAAACACTAAGTTGTAATATAGAAGATAATTAATTTAACCAAGTAGTCAATCACTAGGTGACTGATCGGTACGCTATTGTGATTCGAATCCAACATATTTAAAATGGTTGTGTTAGGATAGGTTAGGTCACTTAAGAAAACAGCAAGTATGAGCGATGCAAACTCAATACTGTTTTTCAAAAGTTCCATGGCAAAATATAAAAATAGCAATATATCACATCGAACAATGAACATTTTGCTTAGTTACTTTGTTGTTCGAGGAGGGAAATTGCGTAATACGACATGCTAAGGCATGAAGCGAGGAGAAAATCCTAAGATTTAAGGAATTTTAGATATTTCGGCGATCTAAAATTCCGACCCCTCTAAATGGACGTTTTGCATAATCCCTTAGGAAGCAAGTAGGGATAATATTCTGATCTCACTACCCCCCGAGCCTTATGGTGTTCGAAGACTACCATAAAACTATAAAAAGTAGACCAAATCGAATGATCGATGAGGAGACACCCTTATTGATGATGACGAATGATGAATGATGATCAACGAATGACGATCAACGAATGACGAATAAGTAGATATCTTTATTGATGAATGATGAATACATGAAGATATACATGAAAATTTACTGATAATAGCGACAAAGTTGTTCTGCATTCTAGGCATGCTCAATCTTTTGTCCGCCAGTGCGAGCTAACTTCTATGTCCCAGGTCAAATGATGGCATCAATAACATACGGTCCTTCCTAAGAGGGTCCAAATACACCAGCACCGTGCTCTTTATTATTTGGTAGGACTTGCCAAAGAACAAGGTCACCAACTTTAAACCCTCGGATTCTAAATTTAAAGTTATAATATCGAGCCGTGCGCTGTTGATATGATGTGATCCGAAGCTGAGACTGTTCGTATCTTTCTTCTAAAAGATCGAGCTCAATCCTCATTAGTGTTTTGTTACAATCTTGCTCATAGGTTGATCGTCGTAGAGAGCTCGCACCAATTTCAACCAGAACCATTGCTTCATATCCGTAAGCTAAAGAAAATGGACTTTCTCCGATAGTGGTTCGTTGAGTGGTGCAATAAACCCATAAAACTTCAGGGAGTACTTCTAGCCAAGCTCCTTTATACTCTTCTAACTTTATCTTTATATTGTGTTTAAGTATTTTACTTATCGCTTCGACCTGTCCATTGGCTTGTGGATGAACAACAGCGGAGAAATTCTTCTTGATGCCTCAGTTGTTGCAGAAGTTACAGAACTCATCGCAGTCAAATTGTTTCCCATTATCAGAAATTATGGTATGTGGTATACCATAATAGCAGATTATAGATTTGTAAACAAAATCTATCATCTTTTTTGTAGAAATGGTACTCAAGACTTCAGCTTCTATACATTTGGTGAAATAATTGACTGCGACCACTGCATACTTCAATCCACCTCGTGCCAATGGAAGTGTTCCAATAATATCAATTCCCCATACTGCAAATGGCCATGGACTGGTCATTGGAGTGAGAGGAACAAGTGGCATTCTAGGAACAGAAATTATGGATTGTTCGCAAGTGCCTGCCCCCCGAAATGATTTCCACATATTCCTTCATGAATTTCCCTCATAATATAGTCTGCGTTTTCTTCATCGACACATAACAATAACGGCATACTAAAACTTCTTCGATAAAGCTTCTCGTCATAGATAACATAGCGAGCTGCTTTCATTCGAAGTCGCTTTGCATCGTCTTTGTTTTCGGGGAGATCGCCATTTTGTATTTACTTCATTATAGGATCTATCCACGATGATTTTTTATCAACTATCATAGCTATTTGGGGCTTTGCTTCGATACCTGGTTTTGTAAGAAACTCGACAAGGACTACTTTTAGTAATTCGGCATCTTTTGTTGAGGCGAGTTTAGCTAGAGCATCTGCCCGAGTATTCTTAATGTGAGGAAGAAGTTGAATATTATAGGTAGTGAATGTCGAGAATAATCTTTATACCTCTTGTAAATAAGCCATCATTCTCTTTCCTCTTGCTTGATACTCACTGTTCACGTGACAAATGACCAGCTGGAAATCACTGTATACCTCAATCATTTGACCTTCATTTCTTGTGTGAGCTTTAACCTGGCTATCAGTGCTTCATATTCTGCCTCATTATTTGATGCTGGAAATTTGAAGCAAAGTGCACAATGAATATTGTGCCCTTTAGGACTGATTAATACTAAGCCCGTACTAGCTCCACTCTTATTTGACGATCCATCGATATAAAGCTTCCACAATCTAGATAAATCTATAGCAGGTTTTTTGATTACTTCTGTGGGAAGATTGACATCATATGTGAATTCCGCAATGAAATCTGTGAGAGCTTGCCCTTTAATCGTCGTGTGGGGTTGAAAATCGATGTTGAACTGACTCAACTCAACTGCCTACTTAAGTAGTCGTCCTGAAGCCTCAGGTTTTTGCAGAACTTGCTTTAACGGAAAGTTCGTGAAACTTTTGATGGTGTGCATATGAAAATAAGGTCAAAGTTTCCTGGATACGATAATAAGTGCTAATGCCAATTTCTCCATCTCTGGATATCTTGTTTCGGCATCGAGTAGTCTTTTACTAACATAGTACACTGGTCGCCGTATCTTTTCATATTCTCGAATTAACGCAGCGCTTGTTGCATATTTAGAAACAGTGAGGTATAAATATAATTCTTCCCCCGGATTTGGCTTCGATAAGAGTGGAGAAGAACCTAAGTGTATTTTTAATTCTTGGAATGCCTGCTTGCATTCTCCCGTCTACTCGAACCTCTTCGAACCTTTCAATACTTCAAAGAATGGTTGGCACTTATCTGTCAACCTAGATACAAATCGACTCAATACGGCCACTCTTCCTGCCAGCCTCTACACATCTTTGGGTTTGTGAGGAGATTGCATATCAATCAGCGCTTGTATCTTCTGAGGGTTATCTTCAATGCCTCGCTGATTGACCATAAAACCCAGAAATTTTCCAGATCCTACCCCGAATGCACACTTCTGAAGATTTAGCTTCATTTGATACTTTCGGAGAATTTTGAACATCTCATCAAGATGTTTGAAGTGATCTTCGGCTTTCTTCGACTTCACCAACATGTCGTCAACATATACCTCCATTATCTTGCCAATTTGTTTTACAAACATCATGTTGACAAGACACCAGTAGGTTGCTCCTGCATTGATGAGTCCGAATGGCATCTTCTTGTAACAGTATAATCTTCGATCAATGATGAATGGGGTATGCTCCTCATCTAGCTCGTACATGGGGATTTGATTGTATCCAGAGTATGCGTCCATGAAACTTAAGAGTTCATGTCCCGATGTCGCATCTACAAGCTGGTCGATTCTTGGAAGGGGAAAGCTATCCTTCGGGCATGTTTTGTTGGGATCGGTGAAATCGATACACGTTCTCCACTTCTCGTTGGGTTTCTTTACCAAAACTGGGTTAGCAAGCCAGTTTGGGTAAAAAGATTCCCTGATAAATCCAATTTCGAGCAACTTTTCTACCTCTTCTTTCAACGCGACATAGCGTTCTGGATTCATAGCTATTCTTTTCTGCCATACAGGCTTCTTTGTTGGATCTATGTTAAGACGATGGCATATGAAATTCGGATCGATCCCGACCATGGCCGAATGTTGCCATGCGAAGACATCCAAGTTAGATTTCAGAAAAGCGACTAATGAAGCTCGCATAGGTTCTTAAAGCTTCGCTCCAATCATTAAAATCTTAGAGGTCATGTGAAATGGCAAATCCTCCAAGTCTTCAGTGGGTCCAGTTTTGACTTCTCCATCGAGTAGTAACTTCGAGAGTTTCAATTGATGTTTCGCCTAACGCTTCGACTGACGTTTTGCCTGACGCTTCGACTGTCATTTCGCCTGACACTTCTCCTTGTAGCTGGACCATCATTGTGCGAGGTGTCATATCTTTTGTTGCGAGCTTTATTGAGTTATTATAACAAGTCCTCACATTATATTGGTTGCCACGCACCTTGCCTACTCCTTGTTGAGTCGGGAATTTCATAGCAAAATGATAGATCGATGTTACTGCTCGAAGTTTCCTCAATGTCGGTCTTCCTAATATAGCATTAAATGCAGAGGGGCAATTTATAACTAAGAATTGGGTCATTACCGTCGAAACCCTAGGATAGGTTCCAATGTTGGCCATTAACTCAATCATGCCCACGGGCATTATGCTGTTACCAGTAAATCCGTAGAGTAGGGTGACAATGGGCATCAGGTCGCTTTTATTTAACCCCATCTTCTTAAAGACGTCGTAGTACAGGATGTCAATAGCACTTTCGTTATCGACCAATACTCGCCATAACTGCATGCTTCCACAATTGATCTTTATGACCAACGCATCATTATATGGATAATGGACCTCCTTCGCGTCTTGTTCTGTGAAGGTAATATCCATATCTAGTACTCGTTGAAGCTTTCGTGGTCGCTGTTCAAGGTGCATAATGTTGGTCAACAGTTGCTGCCGAGCTTCTCATGCATACCTATCCTGCGCTCTCTTGGAATCTCCACCAACGTGCGGTCCTCTGAAAATAGTTTGCACCTCGCGCTGAATTTCTGGAGGTCGCTGTCGGTTTTCTTCTCGCCTTTCATTATTCTGTTTAGAGTACTGTCGCAGCCACCCTTCTTTAATTAATCTTTCGATCTCATCTTTCAGGGCAAAGCAGTTATTGGTATCGTGTCCAATGTCATTGTGATACTGACAAAACTTGTTGGGGTCGCACCTCGCTCTATCTCTTTTCATCAGTTCCGGTTGACGATACCGCTCCTGTTGGTTTGTGACCGCATAGATATGATCTATGAGTGCGTTCAATTCAGCATAATTATTAAACCTCATGGGAGCTCTTGGAATCTCCTACTTTTTCTGTTTGGGCTGCTTCTCAGCCGATTGTTCATTACTCATTTTGTTCGACTTCTTATCATTATTGTTGTTGTTTGTGGTCGCATCTTTGGCAACATCCTTTTCTCCTCCCTTTATCGTCTTATGAAGGTTTTCGCATGAAGATTCTACCCTTAGATGTCGACTAACTCTTCGATAGAAGTCTTCAAGGGTTCTGCATTCTCGCTCTAGTAACTGTTCCTAGAGTTTAGTTTCTAGTCATACCCCAGCCATCATTAGAGTTAAAATTCCTCTCTCAGGTGGGTTATTAACCTTTGCCAACTCTGAAGTAAAACGATTTAGGTAAGACCATAGAGTTTTCTCCGGGTCTTGCTGAATAACAGACAGACTTACCAGTGGAACAGTAAAATTCTTTGTAGCCTGAAATTGCCTCAAGAATGCAGTCTGAAACTATTTCCAGGACAAGATTAAACCAGACTTGAGTCCTCAGAACCACTTCTTCGTCGTTCCTGTGAGAGTTACAGTAAAGTATCTACAACGTGCAAGATCATCAACACGAGAAGTTCCATCAGGTCGCTGAAGTGATCCATATAGTCCGTGGATCAGTTTTCCCATCAAAAGTGTTTATGGTGGGAAGTTTAAATCTAGCAGGTAAGGCAGCAGCTCGAACCTCCTCGCTGAATGGTGATTAACGATACCTATCAGCGAGCTCATCGTCCCAACCAGCAAGTGCATCTAAAGCAATCCTCAGATTATGAACATCGATGTTCAGAGGGAGAACATTCTCTCTTACTGGTGGCAGGAGTGGCTTCTGATCGTTGTCACGACATAAGGTGGGTTGGTTACGTAGGGTCTGCTGCGACCTTAGGGATTCCAATAAAACAGTGTGACGAGATCGACTTCGGTCGTTGAGATACGATGTGGATTGTTCTTGACTTTGTCGCTGATCCAAATGTTGTCTCAGGTCTGTAGGATTCTGTCGAGATTCCCTACTAATCCTTTCAAAGACACTCCTCGATTGATGTTTTTGCTCGTGTTCAAGATAATCACGATTGACGGTTGCTCTCTAGAAAGTTGTCCACAATCACGATCAGTGCTCGAACTTTCCGTACCAGATACCAGAGGTAAGTCTGTGACCTTGCCTTTTCCCTTGGAGATGCAATCTCCTCAATGCTCCAGCCGGGATTTAGGTTGGTTGCAGTTCTCTATCTCCAGAATCTGAATTCCTTTCTCAGGTTGTTGAGCAGGACATTCTCTAGGACGTTCGTGCTATGGTAGAGTTAGCATTTATCCCTCAGTAAGTCGTCATAGAGAGTCATTAATCTGACTTATAATTTGCTGAAGATTCACTAGTGCTTCCTCCATGCAATCCTGTCTCTAGACAATATTTTCTAGTATGGTCACGGCAGGCTAATCTTGAGCAGGATCTACCTGTGTAGCAGCGGTACTTTAGGAATGATTTTGGCTAGTTTTGGTGTTTCTGGTGGTGTTTTCGGTGTTTGCTATTGTTGAAAGAAGCGGAATGGACAAACTTTTCTACCGGAATAGCCCTCCTTCTAGCGCTAATTATTGACGGAGGTTTTGTCAACAATAAATTTGGAAAAATTACCAAATGTGACTTGTGTGAGAAAAATGTTAATTAATCAAAGCAAACAAAAAGACAAGGATTTTATAGTGGTTCAACCCCAAAAAAGATGAGCCTACATCCACTATTTTTTTTACTATTTTCTGGAGAATTACAAGAGCTCAAAATTACAATGTGTTGTCCAGAAAGAAAAAAAAAGAGTCTAAAAAGTTCCCCAAAAAATCTCAAAGATAAAAGATCAAAGATATCCAAAAGATCCCCCACTGAAACATTAAACTCCCTTTATATAGACGAGGATAGTTAAATGTTTCCCAATTGTGAGAATGGATAACTGTATAATCAGAAAATACAATTCGAGTAACAATATAACTGGGTAATAACTTAAATGAGATGACTGGTCAATCTTTAACGAGAAACTTTTGTTTCCCATTCTTTGTAGGTTATCCGTTTGACGAAGCTTAGTCTAGTTTCTTTTTCATTCTGATCACACTTAATTCGTTTGAAGGAGGTCGTACTAACTTATGCGGTGGAGGTCGCACTTAACTTTTTCGGAGGAGATCGCACTAACTTATGCGGTGGAGGTTTCACTTAACTCTTTCAAAAGAGGTCGCATTTAATCTTACTCCATGCGACTTGACACATTCACTTGGCCAACTTTTCCTTTTTTGCCATTGACCAACATATAGGATTTTAGACCACGCAACATTTATTAATTTCATCTGAAGTCAAAATCTAGTTAACAGTGTCTAGATGTGGTTTAACTTAATAAGCGTCTTACTAAAGAGTAGCAGTGAATTAACTTGAACATTCGATATATAGTTTAATCCGCAATTAAACAATTCCGTTTATAATAATTACAAGCTACGTCAATATATTTGATTTTGTCACACAGAATTTTCAGGTTGTACTTCCTGATCTTCGTACTGAAATTGTACCAGAATTAATAGACATGTGGTTCCCCATTTACGTTCTAGAAGCCTTGTTTGTACTCTCCTTTGGTAACGAAATGGAACCCAGAAACAATAACAAGAATGTGATTACTTAAGGTAGTAGTTAAACATTTAGGTGCAACCTACAAATCATCTAGAGAGTTTCGAGTGTATGTTATACACTTATATATACAGGACCATTTAGATGGTGACACTCACTAATTTACTACTTGATCAGCCTCGCAAATTGATGACAAGGCCACTTGGTCCCTATTAGTTCCTTGGTAACGAAGCAAACCAAACTGAGTAAGTGCCGGTTTTTCAGAAGTGGTTTCTCCATTAAACCATGTAATCTTATAATCAACATTGCAATCGAAATTTTGCAAGAAAATAAAGCAAAAATAAGAGCGGTGAAAACCGAAATCAGAGTCAAAGTACGATAAAGAGTTTGAGGCAAAGAAATTGTGGCTGACAGGTTGAGAGAACCCAACTAGAGTTTTTTCAGGTTCAACTTAGAAATTGTGGTGGACCAACTTGGAAGTACTACAACTTTTTGACAGAAAAAAATTCCATCAAGAAACTTGTTTGAGGGGGAAAACAGAAAGGAAAACATGGTTGGGGTAAAAATTGTGAAACTTGATTTGAATTATATGCTTTCTTATTACAATGGTTAAGCCGTAATTTCTGCAACTACAAACGTATAGTTAAGTTGCACTATCACTACACGAAATCAATTTGTTCTATAAAGGATGGAAGATTAAGAACTCTTGTCTACATAAAGTTATTAACATTATACAATATGGTTTATTTCAATGTATCAACCGACATGATGCAAAGGCTCAATGTTTAATGCATTTCTTGTGAATTGACATATTACAACTGTTGAGCTAATAGCTACGCAGGCATTGTTAAGATGTAACAGCCGATCGAAGGATTAATGACTCGTCTAAGAATTGGACTGAAATGCAAAACCAAATCACGTGTATCTTGGAGAGTAAGGTTAAAAGAAACAAAGATATTCCTCATTGCATAGATAAACCATAGAAGATCAGGAAAATGCTCCCAAAAAATCATGAGAACTATTAAACTAGTTTAGTAGATGGTTTACTTAACAATATAATTTTAACCAACAATTAATATAAGAAAACCTAATGAGAGGTACAACTCTTAATAAAACAATTCTCTATCAAGAAAAGCAGAAAATTAACGGTTGCAATATTACAACCATTTACTCATCATGTGGGCCCTACATTGAAGTTTTCACTGTTAGGAAATTGTATTTCCTATGTTGGGCCACATATATAAAATAATTGTATTGGGTCATGTTATTTCATAAGGACCCAATAAGTGATTAAATAAAGTTTGGTCAGAATATCCAATTGGGTATGAAGATCAATGTGGATATCCAGTTAGTCACCCAATTAGATTTGATGGATACCCAATAGGGACTATTTAAAGAACCTATTAGGGTTATGGTCCTTGTAGCTAATTTCACGTACGCTTAATTTTCTATAACCCACCATTAGTTATAGAGAACTCCATCTAGTGACATTAGGCTTTAAGCTGTAAAAGATCAAAATCCTCTAAATATCATCTCTTGTTCACGCTTTTGCCTTCAGTATCTCCATCTTAAATCCTCTACAGATTAGCCATGGACTCAGATATATTCAATAAACTCTAATCTATCAATTCAACATGAATGATTCAGGGTTTCTACTTAGTTTACTTGCAATCCTAATATCATCTTATAAGTAGTATCAGAGCATATTTACATGTTAAATTGATTAGGCTAATCATGCATGACTCTAGTTTTGATAATCTATGCCTATTACGTTTTCTAGGTTTTGGATTATTCATACATAATCTATGATTTTTCATGATATGTTGAATATTTTGATGTTATAAGAGTTTATTTCTAGGTTTTAGGGTTGTTAATTGTGATTATTAAGACTTAAAATTGTTGATTTGAGATATTTTAGCATTTTAGATGATTTTCGCATTGGAAATTTTTTCCAAAAAGTCGGCCTAGCACCTCGACGCTATGCTTGTAGAGCCGCCGCGCTAGGTGATAGAAAGGCAAGCACCACAACACTTGCACTACGGGCTCACGTTCTAGATTTAACCAGAAAACCGAGTCTTGCGGTGCTCTGCAATAAGCACTGCAGCGCTGACCTCTCGGGTACAGGGGTTAATTTCTGAAACAATTTCAATTTTTTTGGTCCGTTTTTGGGTATAATTGAGTCATTTTCGACTCAATTCAAGGGGATTCAATCGAAGACATGATCAATAAAGACTAATTACCTCGAAATCAATTTAAGTAACGACCTACATTTATCTGTTGAAAACTCTGTTTGGATTTTAGAGTTAATAAATGTTACAAACTTAATTGTTTTTATTTTGTGTTTATGAAAAAATTATGTGGCTCGGCATTTTGGATGTTTATCATTATACTACTTGTTTTGTATATTAAGATAGATTCGATAAGGCAATAAGTTGCCAAAGTAACGTCTACTGCGTAGTCTTATTTATATTAACATATGAAGATGTTGTAAGTTTGTTGTTAATACGGGTGATTACCAGCCCAAAGGAAGGTGATCATTTGGCACGACATCAAATGCATATATGATGATAAATGTTTGATAGTTGTTCAGTTTCCATGTGAGCAATAAATCGGCCTAAAAGAAAGTTTGTTGTTTTACAAGATTTATTGCCAGTGTTTGATCATTGCACTTGAGAGTACTATTTGCAAGTTAGTAAGTCGGCCCAAAGGAAGGCTTGTTAATGTTATGTTAGGTATCTTGTATTGGTAACCCACTTTATGTGATAACATAATATATGTCATATTTGTATATTTTGTGTTTATATTGCATGCCAATATATGACATTTAAGTTGTGAGCATGATTAATTTATAGTTTTTTTTTTATTTATTCTCTATTCAGTTATGCTGCTGGTATTTCTGTCAATTTGAGTATAATTTTTGTACTTACAGGCACAAATTTTAAGGCCTAGAAAGAGAATGTCATGATCATACTTGGTTATATGGATCTTGACCTAGTACTCAGAAAGAACTAACCTGCTGCTCTTATGGAAGAAAGTTCCACTAAGGATAAAAGGAACTTTGAGCTTTGGAAAAAGTCCAATCGTATGAGTGTCATGATCATGGAACACTATTCTGGAAGTTATACATGACTCTTTGCCTAAAGAAGAAAATGTTAAAGATTTCATTGCTGCTCTTGAGAAATTATATCTCAAGAATGAAAAGGGTAAGATGATCAGTACCTTAGGAAAACTCATTTTAATGAGGTATAATAGCAAAGAAATATAAAGGAGTACATTATGCAGATATCTCATTTGGTTATCAAGCTTAAGAAATTCAAGTTAGAAATTAATGAGGATTTGCTTGTGGCCTTGGTTTTACTTTCTCTTCCTAATCAGTATGGAAACTTATAGACCATATACAACACTCAAAAAGACAAATGTAATATTAATGATTTAATAGCCATTTGTAATCAGGAGGAAGAGAAAATCAAAGCTGTAAAGCCTGAAAGTGTTAACTTGACCACTATCTCTAAGGTAAAGAATAGGAAAGTGGATAAGGATAAGGAAGCTACAGTAGCTCCACCTTCTAAGGCACAGAAGAAGCAAGATGAGTAAGGTTGCTTCTTTTGTGGAAAGAGTAGACACTTGAAGAAGGAATACACTAAGTATAAAGCTTCGCGTGTTAAGAAGGGTAAGCTTCTCATTTATATTAATTGTGAAGTTAATTTATCTTCTATACCTAAGGACACTTGGTGGGTAGATTCTGGTGCTATTATCATATTAGTGCTTCTACGCAGGGTTACCTGTGGAGCCGAAAGCCAAGTGATACCAAAAGAGTCAACTATATGGGCGACGCCTAAATAGCTTAGGTGAAGGTCATAGGGCATTTTATGTTGTTTTTGAATTTTGGGAAATATTTGGATTTATATGAGAATTTTGTAGTACCATCTTTAAGGAGGCATTTGGTTTCTATTTCTGTATTAGAAAAATCTAGATTTACTTATTCTTTCGGAAATAATTTATTTAGTCTTATACATGGTTCAACTATTGTTAGTACCAGTTTTCTTAATGACAACTTATAGATGTTAAATACCCAACTCTCTGTTAATGAAACTTTGCATTTGCATGTTAATTTAAGAGATACAAAACAAAAATTAACCAATGAGGACTCATCGATGCTATGGCACAGACGCTTAGGACACATTTCTAAATAACGAATTAAACGTCTTATATCTGACAGGATCCTTAGTCCTCTTGATTTGGTAGACTTTAAAGTCTGCGTTGAGTGTATAAAAAGGAAACAGACAACGTTAGGAAGTTAGATACCAATAGGAGTTCTAGCATCTTAGAATTAATACATACAGATATCTATGGTCCATTCCCTATGGCTTCTTGGAATAGACAACAATATTTTATCATGTTCATAGATAATTATTCTCACTATAGGTATATATATTTGATTTATGAGAAGTCACAATCACTGGACGTATTTAAGGCTTATAAAGCTAAGGTTGAAAATCAGCTTGATAAGAAAATTAAGGTTGTTAAATCTGATCATGGTTGTGAGTACTACGGTCAGTATGATGAATCAGGTGAGTAATGTCCAGGGCCCTTTGCTAAGTATTTTGAAGAGTACAACATCGTTCCATAATACACTATGCCTGGAAAACCTAGTATAGTGTTGTTGAACGATGCAACAGGATACTAAAAGATATGATAAGGAGTATGATCAGTCATTCCACTTTACCAAAATTATTATAGGGAGACATATTCAAAATTGCAATATATATCCTTAACAGAGTACTGAGCAAAGCAGTAGCTAAAACTCCTTATAAAATCTGGATTGAGCAAAACCCCAGTATAAGTCATTTGCATATTTAGGGTTGTCCAACTGAGGTCAGGCCTTACGGGCCAAATGAAAAGAAATTGGACTCAAGGACAGTAAGTTGCTACTTTGTAAGGTATTCTGAAAGATCCAGAGGCTATAAGTTTTATGATCCCATAATAAAGTCTTTCTTTGAGATGGAAAATGTCAAATTTCTTAAGGTTATTGAGTTTCGGAGGGAAGATAAGGTTAGGGACATTGTCTTTGAAGAGGAACTTGTTTCTCTTCCTATGATTGCTATTGGCAATGGTCAGGACACTCAGGAACCTGTTCCTAATAATATCATTGTTCAAGATGCAATCACTCCAAAACAAGACAATGTTCAGGAGGTTCCTATCATAGTTGAGGTAAATACTCCTGTAGAACAAAGTCAACAGTCTTAAGAACTAGTGCCTTTAAAGAGGTCCACTAGAAAAAGGAGAAGTGCGATTCTGGATGATTATGTCGTATATCTCCAGGAACATGAGTTTGACATCGGGATAATGGAAGATGATCCAATCAACTTCACATAAGTCAAACAAAATTCCAATTCTCAAAAGTGGATTGATGCCATGAATGAGGAGATGAAGTCTATGAGAGACAATGACGTTTGGGTTCTTGTCAAATTGCTTGAAGGTTCAAAGCCTATTGGTTGCAAATGGATATTTAAGACGAAACGAGATTCGAAAAGCAATGTTAAGAGATATAAGGCACGTCTTATCTCTAAAAGCTTTACTCAGAAGAAAGGAATTGACTTTAAAGATACCTTTTCTTCGATTGCTTCGAAGGATTCCTTTAGAGATATTATGGCACTTGTGGCACATTATGAACTTGAGCTTCATTAGATGGACATTAAGATAACATTTCTCAATGGTGACATTGATGAGACAATATATATGGTGCAACCAAAAAACTTTATATCAGGAGATCTAAAGTCTATGGTCTATAAACTCAAGAAATCCATTTATGGTCTTAAGTAGGCTTCTTATCAATGGTACCACAAATTTCATGAGGTAATCATCTTGTTCAATTTTGAGGTGAATCATATTGATGATTATGTATACCATAAGTTCAGTGGGAGTAAGTTTATCTTCCTGGTGCTTTATGTTGATGACATACTACTAACAAGTAGTGATATAGGCTTACTGCATGACACCAAGAGATTTGTTGCAAAGAATTTCAAAATAAAATATCTTTGAGTCATCTCTTTTGTATTAGGTATACAGATATACCGAGATCGTTCTCGGGGTATCCTTGGGTTATCATAAAAGAGCTAGATCGAGAAGGTACTTAGTAGGTTTAGTATTGATAAGTGTGCACCAATGGACACTCTAGTGTCTAAGGGAGATAAATTTAGTCTTAGTCAAAGTCCTAAGAATGATATTGATAAAGAAGCTATGCAACAGTTTCCTTATGCTTTGACAGTAGGGAGACTGATGTATACTCAGATATATACGCATCTGGATCTAGTATTCATAGTTAGCATATTAGGCAGATACATAAAGAACCCTAGAGTAGATCATTGGAAGGCAGCAAAGAGGGTTATGAGGTACTTACAGAGAACAAAGGAATACATGCTCACTTATCAGAGATCGGACATTTTGGAAATCATTGGGTACTATGACTCTGATTTTATGGGATGCCTATACAGTAAGAGATCCACATCAGGCTATGTTCTTTTTTAGCTGGAGGAGCTATTTCTTGGAAGAGTGCCAAGCAGACACTCGTAGCTACTTCAACTATGGAGGCAGAATTAATAGCCTATTATGAGGCATCCAATCAGGGGATATGACTGTGAAACTTTGTCACTGGGCTAGTATAGCAAATGTCATTGAAAGGCCATTGAAACTTTATTATGATAATAATTATGCAGTCTTATATTCCAACAGCAATAGGAGTTTATCGAAGTCAAATCATATTGACATTAAGTTCCTAGCTATGAGAGAAAGAGTTCAGAGTCGCTTAGTGTCAATTGAGAATATCGGTGCAAATTCTATAATAGCAGATCTGCTCACCAAAGGTCTACCACCTAAAGTCTTTCATAAGCACACTACTCGTATGAGTGTTACATTTTTGGATGTTGTGCAGTTTTAGTAGGAGTTTATAGTTTGGTTTAGATGCTTATTGTGTGACACTTATTTATGTTTGTATATTGCAGTACTTTGGTTATTAATGATGATTTTCATTATAGACTCTATTCATTATATATTATATGATGCATTTCATATTTTCTTACTTTCGTATTGTGGTTAACAATAAAGTTTGTAGTAATGCACTAAAGGGAAAAGACTAAGGTCGATCTCAATAAAGTTTAAGGAGAACTAACTGGAAATAGGCACAGTAAATCATATTATGTGCATTTTCATGCCACATTCCATACTTAATCTATGTTATTCAGGTGTATTAGTATGGTAGTCATTGAGGGTTCTAGTTGCCATACAAATAAGTGTAACGGTGAACGCTTTGGTTTAGTGTTGATATATTTGACAAACAAGATTGCACCTTCGGAGATATTCGGGAATAATATGGTAATTTTATAGCCATATTTCAGTTTGCAATACAATTGTGCATAGTGCATATGTGACCTAAGTGGGAGATTGTTAGGAAATTGTATTTCCTATGTTGGGCCATATATATAAAATAATTGTATTGAGCCATATTATTTCATAAGGACCTAGTAAATGATTAAATAAAGCTAGGTCAAAATATCCAACTAGGTATGGATATCAATATAGATACCCTATTAGTTACCCAGTTGAGTTTGATGGATACCCAATAAGGACTATTTAAAGAACCTATTATAGTTATGATCCTTGCAGCAAATTTCATGTACGCTCAATTCTTTGTAACCCACCATTAGTTACAGAGAACTCCATCTGAATGATATTAGGCTTTAGGGTGTAGAAGATCAAAACCCTCTAAACATCATCTCTTGTTCACACTTCTGTCTTCAGTCTCTCTATCTTTGAAACCTATCAATTTAGCATGAATGATTTAAAGTTTCTATTTAGTTTACTTGCAATCCTAATATCATCTTACATTTATATGAAGTCATCAAGAATAAATAGTTATGATTGTTCAAATACATTTGAACAAAGTAGAACTCAAAAAGAAAACAAAATTATGGTAAAAACATTGAAACTTGATTTTAGTATGCTTTCTTATTAAGATATAGGTTAATTAATTGAAACTTTTAGGAGTCTTATATATTTATTGTCACGACCTAAATCCCAGGCCAGTGGTAGAAAAGGAATTTCACAAATGGACATTTAAAAGTTGTTTTTAAAAAATTTATAAAAATAGTTTTAAAAGTAAAATTCTTATAGTTTTGTGATTACTATTAAATATAGATTGTAAGTAAATTTATAAAATAAACCAAGCATCATCATCGTCCTCACAGTTCAAGCATAAAAATTATACTGACTGAATCCGTGAAAAAGACTCTTAATTATTAATACAAGCTAAGAAAGTAAATAATAAAATCTCACACACTCACAAACTAGACAACAAAATAAGTAGCTAGTCACCATTCCACTCCTAAGTTTCTGATATTATACTTAGCACTACTTGAGAGAGAAAATAGGAGGGAGCATGAAATGTTTAGTAAGATACCCAATTACTTTTTTGTAAAAACATACCAATTCTAAAATCCCTACATGGTTAGTTGATATAAAAATAGTTCAAAAAAAATCAAGCCAAACATAGTATTTAAACCATCAACAAAAGTCGTAATCAAAAACCAATAAGAAAAAACTAGATAAATAATCCAAAATACACATATCATAAATCAACTAATCCTAAGAGCTCATATTCTCTCATCACAAACTAGAATAAATCGTACTATATATAATAAGTACTCTCTGCATGATACCTAATCTCAGAAAACTAGATAGACACCTATGTATTTAAGTTTACTGAGTCAGAGGGGTAACTGAATGCCTATATCTATCAAATAGAGGTAATTAGAAAACCCCGTATGAGTTTACAGGTTCTCATCACGGCTAGGGATACTGGCCTTCCACTAAACATCACAATGCCTAAGATAGGCCTCATGTATGATCCTATGGTATGTGTAATACGAGAGACAATATAAACAACCATGCAGTAATATTTAAGACGTGCTCTGATTTTTAAATAAAAATTCATTTTGTTTTATAAAAATTTGACAGTACAATGCCTATGATTTAATCAAATCTCAAAAATAAAATTTACGCAAAATCACATGTAAAATATCTAGAGCAATCCACAAAGTCTCATAAATTCACAGTTCACCAAAATATTTATTCAAACAATTTAATTTAATAAATTCACAAAATTTACTATTCATAACATATTCCAATTTTAATGAAATATAATAGAAAATAAGGCAATTGGATCCCCTACCTCAAGATGGTAGTTATACGGAGTTAATGACGCTAGATAAGTCTCATATTGGCCACATGGTTGCTCAGACGATTGTTTCTGGATCCCAACACGTTCACTTGAAAAAGTGAATTTTCCAACGGAGTCTCAGATTGATAAACGGTGGTCACCACTGTATTTAGAGCACCTAAAACTGCTAAGTTAAACATATAATTTATCAAAAGTAGGTCCCAGTGCAGGACCGACCTGTAGCACACAAAACGACATTATTCACAAGCTATATTCTCAACTTTCCTGCCACTTCAAAGTATGGTAATATTTTATATCAAAATTCATCTCTCGATATTATTGAGTCCAAATTCGAAGTCAAAATTCAGTTTTGAGGTCCCGAGCATTAAATGGGCTTTAAAATCTGAAAGTTACAAAAATACCACTTTTTGAAAATATTTAGAAAATGTACTCCTTTTCTATTTGAAAATTACCGCACCTCCGGATACTATTTTTACTTCTACTAACCATTATTATTCATGATTCTTAACCCTCTTTTATCTCGTATAATTACCTTGGGTAAAATAATTACCTAACTAAATAATTATAAAACTATCAATTTTTACAAACTTTGGCAAAACAGCCTAAAGGGTGAAAATCTTACCGGCGGTGAGTTAACAATCAAGACCGGTCGAGATATAACAGCGACAGTGAGACAAATCTAATGGTATTGGTGGTGTCGTGAAAAGACATCAGACAAAGAATCTATGACCGAAAAATGTCGATGGCAGCGGAGTCTTCGGAGGCTCGGATTACCAGCTACAGGTGACAAAATCTGGCGGGGGTTACTGTCGCTACTTTGTCAGTAGCTATTCTTCCCTATGGGGTAGTGCGTGAGGCAGCTTGGGCTCAAATTCGATTGCATGTGAACAGTAGCCGATCGAAGCTTTATTCGAAAATGGCAGGGGCATCGTGAGAGAAGAGGAGAATTTTCAGGGATTTAAGTACAATTTAAAAAATTGTAACCCACGTGTGAGTCACTATACATGTGAGGCATTGTTTCTCTAATTGTACTTTGGCCCAAATTTAAACAAATTCTTATAATTGCACCCTCAATTATTTACACTTTAGTCACTATTTTTCAAATTTCTTTTCACTTTAGCCCAGATATATCTAGACTTTATTTTGTCCAGATTGAACTCAATTACTTTAATTTAAATATTTCAGATATTTTAATTAACTAATATAAAATTTTAAATTTACTATTTTGCCCTTGAATCAAAATTACTCGTTACCCTTAAATTAAATCCAGATTTGACATTTATCAATGTTTAACTCTACATAATTTTTGTTTTATTGTATTTAAAGTCCTAATATTTAATTTTTTCCATGAGATATTTGTAGTTTGAATTGCATTCTAAATAATAATTTATGCTTTTATAAGTATAATTGTTTAGGTGAATACAAAAGCGACATTTTTGTGATTGAGGAATAAATCTATGAGTGTGAGTTTGAGAGACCTGTGATAGAGAATGATAAGCACTTTTATAAATGTTTTTGATTTATTGAAGTAACTATACTGAGTTATACCTTGTGGACATAGGTAATATTTGCTAAACTACTTAAAATTTGTATGTTTTCTTTGGTTTTTTTTATTCTCTTTTAATTTATTTGATGCTTTAGGTAGTATTCATTTCTTAGGATCAAGGTTTCTATATTCTAAAAGGTAAAAACTTCAAACTCAAGTTATTGTGATTTTAAGTAACAAAGTTATTACTACAAGTCTAATGTTGTTGTAATAACTTATTATAATAGGTTCTTTGCTTATAATAGATTCTACCATAAGCAAAATCCATTTTTTCAAACTTTTCACTCTTTTCTTCTTAAGCTTAATTTCCATATTCGCTGTTTCTAGAAGGATAATAGGATTTTATTTTCATAGATTTTCGTGACTAGCTATCTTGGGTGATTGAGATAAGGGTTTAATCTTATCATTGATTGGTTTCCATTTAAAGCTTAATTTATGGCTTGATTTGATTTTTAAGGTAATTAAGCTTTATTTTCGTCTATATATGGTGCTAATAATTTATCACATTAAATTAAATTGATTTCTTTTTAATTTAATGATAAGCAGTCAGATCTGTCCATATTTGTTGATCTTGTATGTTTACGATAGATCTATCTATTTAAGAAAAATTCTCTTGATTGAATTGATTGACTCTAATTAATTGTGAAATCAATATTTGTCTTTAAGGAAAGTATTTATAGGTATAAAAGAATGATTTCAACAGGTTAAGAAGAGCCAAATTTGTGAAGATTACTTCCCAATGCACCTAGACGTGTTTCTAGTAACTATGTAGAAAATTGTTACAAGAATAGTCAAAACAATTTTCTGGTAATGATGTTTGGACTTTTGTTTCTAGACCCCGTCACACAAATGTTATGGTACTAAATGGATTTTCAAAAATAAATTTGATGAATTTGATAATGTTGTGAGGAATAAATCAAGATTGGTTTCCCAGAGATATACTCAAATTGAGAGTATTGACTTGATGAAACATTTGCACCAATGGTTAGATTAGAGTCTATCAGGTTACTTCTTGTAATAGCTTATGTCATAGATTTCAAAATATACCAAATATATATTAAAAGTGCTTTTCTGAATGGTATTTTGAATGAAAAAGCCTATGTTGAACAACCCAACAGATTTGAAAACTCATACTTGCCTAATCATGTTTTCAAATTTAATCAGGCATTGTATGACTTGAAACAAGTTCATAGGGCTTGGTATGAGAGATTGACAAATTTTCTGATTAAAAAATGTTACAAAAAGGGGTAGGTGGATAAAACACTTTTTATCAAACAATTTGAGTCTGGATTAATTATTGCACAAATCTATGTTGATGATATAGTGTTTGGCTCTACTTCTGATTCTAAGATGTAGAAATTTGTCAAACAAATATAGAAGGAGTTCGAGATGAGCATAATTAGAGAGTTCACATATTTTCTCAGATTGCAGGTGAAACAACTTGAGAATGATACCATTTCTCAAGCCAAGTATGCCAAGAATCTTATATCTAAGTTTAGTCTTTAAAAAGCCAAATATTTTCGTACCCGATGAGCACAACACTGAAGCTAACAAAAGATGAAGGTAGGGTAATTGTTGATCCAACATTGTACAATAGCATGATACGTAGTCTTCTTTATCTTACTGGTAGTTGTCCTAATATATATTACAGTATTGGTGTTTATGCAAGATACCAAAATAATCCCAAAGAATCTCATATTACTATTGTTAAAAGAATTATATGCTATGTGAGCGGCACTTTTGATTATGGAGTTTGGTATTCTAGGCATACTAACGTAAATCTTGCAAGATATAGTGATGCAGACTGGGCAAGCTATGCAGATGACATGAAGAGTACTAGTGGTGGTTGTTTCTACCTTGGGAATAACCTGGTTTCTTGGCACAATAAGAAAAAAAAAATCAATTTCCATGTCTACAGCTGAGATAGAACACAATGCTGCTAGAAGTTATTATACATAACTTCTCTGGATGAAACAGGTGTTTGCCGACTATGGCTTTGAATTAGATGTTATGACTGTATTTTGTGATAATACAAGTACTATAAATATCTTAAAAAATCTAATACAATATTCTAAGACAAAGCATATAGATATTCGTCATCATTTCATAAAAGAACTGATTAAGAATAAAACAATTATTTTAGAATATGTCGAAACTGAGAAATAGATTACAGACATTTTTATCAAAGCCCTTGATTTTATAAAATCCGATTCTTTAAGGCAAGCCTTAGGAAATTTCCTGCCCAACGTTTTGTTGTTTGTTTATCTTGTTTAAGCCAAAAATATGTTTTTGAACAAAAAGAGTTATTTGTGATAAAAAAAAGTTTTAAAGAATAAAGACGTGTCTAGTTGATTTTTGTTATAGATTATGTTGTTCAATCATTTTGAATTGTTGATCCTTTGATATTCTAACCTCCAAGTTTATGAGTTTTCATGAATTTCTTGGATTGATTTTAACTGATTAACTCTAATGTTTCATTTGAAATCTAGCTATGTAACAAGTCTCATAATTAGAAAAAAGTACCTATTTTGATGTGTGGAGCCGTCTTTGAATAATTTGAAATTTTGTGTCATTAATATGAAGAGGAAAATCTACCATAAAAAAAGACGACTTCATAAATAGAGTGAAAAATTACTAATCATTTAAAAAAAAAAAAAAAAAAAAAGCCCAACCGGGGTAAAAAAAAAAAAGCTAGAAATTTTGTTTAATGAATAGAGTAAATGAGTTGATTTTGGATCTAATTTATTCATCTTTTTCATAATTAAAAGAAATTTGTCTGTCAAAATTTTAACAACTCATTATAATTCTAAAATCTTTTCTATTTCAATAAAATTAACGTGATCTTTTCTTTATGGCCCTTTGATTTATTAAATAATGTCTTGAGTTTGTAAAAATATTTCGGCTGAAACTGTTTCTCGAGTATGGCATTTTAAAAAATAATAATAAAATAAAAATAAAAAGGGCGGGCTTTTTAAAGAAAGTTTGAATTCTGATTTTTTTTTTTTTTGTCACAACAATTCCCGTTTTCCTTGTTTGTCTCATCCAATCAATTTCCTGATTTTGTGTTTGGGAATTTTCCAAAATTCGAATTTGGCATCAGATTGATTGTTTTTAAATTAGGGATATTTGTAACGCTTATTTTTTTTTAACCCTAATCTCATCTTCTATCTTACAGCTTCTCTTTCTTCATTGCCACATTATCATCTTCTTCTTTCTTTCTCTTCTTTGCTTTGTTTTTGAAAGTTGCAGGCTACAATGGTGAAGACCCATGGCACTCCGAGCAAGAAGCAAGTGGCTTCCTCATCTGTGAAGCCGTCTCCAATGAAGATGAAGAAGAACCCTCCTAGTTCATCGTCAAAATCAACAGGGAAGACTCGACTCGAGGCTTCTAAGTCTCCATCTCTGTCGCCCAAGGTGATAGTACCCCCTACTAAACCTGACACTGAGACTGATAAGCAAGTCGAAGAAGGAGAGCCAACCCTCATTGATTCATCTGAAGAGGAATCCGAGAAAGATGCAACTCCAGTAATCAATAATGAAGAAGAAAGGGATTCTGAGCATTCTAAATCCGATAACACTCCAGTCACCTCTGTTAAGACAAATGTGATTGCAGGAAAGAAATTTATTGCACTGAAGCTGTTGATGGAGGTTTTATCAACAATAAATTTAGAAAAAATCAAGAGATATGGCTTATGTGTATTGAGGTAATAATCAAAGCAAACAAGGAGAGAGAGATTTATAGTGGTTCAGCCCCGAAAAAGATGAGCCTACGTCCACTGTTTTCTCACTATTTTATGAAGAATAACAAACACTCAAGGTTACAAACTCGTCTAGAAATTAGAAAGACTGAAAAACTATTAAAAATACTAAAGACTTAGACTACCCAAAGCTTTGAATACTCTAAACTTGGAATTACCCAGACTTGAATTTGCTCTGACTTGAATTATCCTTCGGAACATAGAGTCCCCTTTATATAGATAAAGATAACCTTATGTCCCTAGGATCCTTATGTCTCTAGGATCCTAATTGTATAAACGGGTAACTATACAATTGGGTAACGTAAATTAAGTAACAATATAATTGGATAACTATTCAAAACGGATAACTAGTTAATCAAAAATAGGAGACTTCAGTTTCCCTTTCCTTGTAGGTTTCTTTCATAGCATTTACTTGTTTCCCTCTTCCTGTAGGTTTCCTGTTTGACAAGGCAAACTGCACGGAGAAGGTCGCACAAAACCTGTGGAAGAGGTCGCATATAACCATCACGGAGGAGGTCGCATATAACCCTTATGCGACCTTAGGATTTTAGACCGCACAACAATTGCCCCCCAGCTCCATTAGTTCTTTAGGACGAAATGGAGCTTCTAATTACCGTGCGACCTTGTGATGTCATAACTTAAACTTGTGGTCTAAGTAGTCGAAGATCCGTCAGATTCCAAATCTCATCTCTCAAGATCACGCGTATCTTTTTTTTTCTGTCAGAACGGAACA
>JXTB01000083.1:800512-862469 GCA_002914805.1 Parasponia andersonii
AAAGCAATCATTAGTATTATGTCCAATATCATTGTGATACCGGCAGAACTTGTTGGGGTCACGCTTTGCCCTGTCTCGCTTCATCGGTCCCGGTTGACGGTATCGCTCCTTTTGGTTTGTGACCGCATAGATATGATCTATGGGAGCGTTTAACTCGGTGTAATTGTTGAACCTCATGGGAGCTTTTGAAATCTCCTGCCTTTTAGGTCTAGGCTGATTCTCACTTGTCGGTTCATTATTCCTCTTGTTTTTCTTATTACCGATGTTGTTGGTGATACTGCAACTTTTGCCGCATCCGTCTTTCCTCCTTTTTTGGTCTTTTGAAGATTCTCACGTGAAGACTCTAACCTTAGATGTCGACCGACTCTTCGGTAAAAGTCTTCGAGAGTCCTACATTCTCGTTCAAGCAATTCCTCCCAGAGTTTTGTTTCTGGTCGCACCCCAGCCATCATAAGAGTAAGAACTCCTCCTTCAGGGGGGTTGTTGACCTTCGCTAGCTCTGTAGTGAATCGATTGAGATAAGACCGTAGAGTCTCCTCTGGACCTTGCCGGATTGCGGAAAAACTGATAAGCGGAACAATGAAATTCTTCCCGGCCTGAAATTGTCTCAAGAACGCTGTCTGTAGTTGTTGCTAGGACGAAATCGAACCGGGTTTGAGTCCTCGAAACCACTTCTTTGCTGCTCCTGAGAGTGTTACAGCGAAACATCTGCAGCGTGCATGATCACTAACCCGATGAAGTTCCATCAAGTCGCTGAAGTGATCCATATGGTCCTGTGGATCAGTCTTTCCATCAAAAGTATTGATGATGGGAAGTCTGGATCCGGTGGGAAGGGCTGCAGCTCAAACCTCCTCACTGAATGGCGACTGGCGATACCCATCAGTGAGCTCATCGTCCCATCCAGCAAGTGCATCTAATGCGATCCTTAAATTGTGAACGTCGACGTTCAGAGGGAAAGCATCATTCCTTGCTGGTGGTATAAGCGACCTTTGTTCGTTATCCTGTTTCGCAGCGGGCTGGTCTGGTAGAGTCTTTTGCGACCTATGAGAGGAATCCAGTGGCATAGTGCGACGAGACCAGCTGTGGTCGCTATGATGCGATACAGATCGATCATGACCACGTCGTCGCTCCAATACTGTCTTAGGTCTGCAGGATCTTGTCTTGACTCCCTGCTGATGCTTTCGAAGACACTTCTCGATGATCGTCCTTGTTCACTGCTCAAGCGATCCTGGTTGTTAGTGGATTTATGAGAAGGTTGTGTACGACCACGGTTCGTACTTGAACTCTCTGTACGAGATTCTGGAGGTAAGTCTGCGACCTTGCCTTTCCATTTGGAGATGCGTTCTTCATGGCGCTCCTGCTGAGTTCTTGGCTGGTCGTGTCTTCTCATCTCGAGAATCTGTATTCCCTTCTCAGGTAATTGAGCAGGACGTTCTTTGGGACGTTCATGTTGTGGTGGGGTCACCATCTGCCCTTCAGCAAGTCATTGCAGAGTGTCATTGATCTGGTTAGTGACTTGCTGAAGGTTCACGAGCGTTTTCTCCATGCGATCCTGTCTCTGGGATAGGTTGTCCTGTCTCTGGGAAAGGTTCTCTGTTGCCGTCATAGTAGGCTGATCCGAAGCGGGGGTCGCCTGTGTAGCAGCGGTACTTTGAGATTGATTTTGGCTAGTTCCGGTGACTCTAGTAGTGTTTCTAGTGTTTGCCATTATTGAAGAGGTGGAATTTGATAAATTTTTCTGCCGGAATAGCCCTCCTTCTAGCGCCAATTGTTGATGGAGGTTTTATCAACAATAAATTTAGAAAAAATCAAGAGATGTGGCTTGTGTGTATTGAGGTAATAATCAAAGCAAACAAGGAGAGAGGGATTTATAGTGGTTCAGCCCCGAAAAAGATGAGCCTACGTCCACTATTTTCTCACTATTTTATGAAGAATAACAAACACTCAAGGTTACAAACTCGTCTAGAAATTGGAAAGACTGAAAAACTATTGAAAATACTAAAGACTTAGACTACCCAAAGCTTGGAATACTCTAAACTTGGAATTACCCAGACTTGAATTTGTTCTGTCTTGAATTATCCTTCGGAACATAGAGTCCCTTTTATATAGATAAAGATAACCTTATGTCCCTAGGATCCTTATGTCTCTAGGATCCTAATTATATAAACGGGTAACTATACAATTGAGTAACGTAAATTAAGTAACAATATAATTGGATAACTATTCAAAACGGATAACTAGTTAATCACAAATAGGAGACTTCAGTTTCCCTTTCCTTGTAGGTTTCTTTCATAGCATTTACTTGTTTCCCTTTTCTTGTAGGTTTCCTGTTTGACAAGGCAAACTGCACGGAGAAGGTCGCACAAAACCTGTGGAAGAGGTCGCATATAACCATCACAGAGGAGGTCGCATATAACCCTTATGCGACCTTAGGATTTTAGACCGCACAACAGAAGCTAAAAAGGAAATCACCTGTTGCAACGCCATCTGCTAAAACTTCCCCTTCTGCCACAATGAAATCAGCTAAGAAGAAATCTGATACACTAGTTGCTGCAACAAAAGAGACTACCTCAAAGTCTTCAATTCTAGAGGATGTGACACCATCCAAGAAATCAGCCTCTGCTATAACAAAAGGCAAATCTGTTGCCAAATAAATATGGGAGTTCAAAAGTAACAAAAACGAAACTTCCTACTGCAACACCCCCGAAGAAGAGTGCCACCACACGAGAAACAGAGGAAGATACCTATATGATTCATGGTGAAGAACTCTCTGACATTCCTGAAGACAATATAACTGAAGATCTGGAAGTGGAAAAGTCTCTAAAATGTCCTCAATTCGAATCCAAAAGGAAAAAGACTGTGGAAACAGATTCAACAGTTGGGTATAATCTTGAGTATTTTAAGCCACTAGGAGTTCTCAAAATTATTAAAGAAAGAAAGTGGTTAAAAACTGTGACTCAAATTGAGGGATTTATTCCTCGAATAGTTCAAGAGTTCTACTGTAATATCCATGAGGACATGGCTGATCCAACAAGTCCCTTTTATCGGAAAATTTACCTTCTTGGACATGTGAGTGATTTGAGTTACAAGAATATTGCTGACTATCTTGGTATTTCTATGGTGAACATTGATAAGTTTGATAAAGAATATACCATTGATAAGGTAGCATCTGAGTTGTTGGGTGATTAAGTTGAATGGCCTACTCATTCAAGCACTATTAAGTCTGTAGATTTGACTTATAAGGAATCAGGTCTACACAAGCTTGTTGTGCATAACTGGTGGCCTACGGCACATCTTCCTACCATTGCTAGGAATTTTGCTTGCTTGTTATTTGACATTGGAACAGGGGTTGAAGTCAATTTGGCTCAGATAATTTTCCAAGCTATCTTTGATCTTCATGGAGGTCATAAGAAAATTCAAAGACTGCTTTTTCCCTATGCAATTTTTCAAAAGCAACATCTTTTAGAGTCTCTTCTGAATTCATTGCTCCGATGCTATCTCTAGTTTTGTTTGTGAATTTTAGTTTGGTGTCTTTTGGATGTATTTTGTTTTGATACTCGTACTTTGGCCTTCTTTTGACAAATAAGAGGAAATCAAAAACTGATTATGGTTTGTTTCAGGGGGAGTCATTTTGTTCTAATGCTCTATATCTTATTGATTTTTAATATCAGATTGTGTTTGATAAGGGAAGTATTATGTTTATGGAAATTAATCATGTGTTTGTACAGGTTTTCAAACTTTGTATCAGGTTTTTATAATTGACTTTGCCAAAAAGACACCAAAGGGAGAGAATGTTAGGATTCAAGTTTTGGCATTCTAAAAGGCAAAAACTTTAAACTTAAGTTATTGTGATTTTAAGTAACAAAGTTATTATTACATGTTTGTTGTTGTTATAAATTACAACAAGTTCTTTAGCCTGCTTATAATAGATTCTGTTATAAGTAGAATATATTTTTAGAAACTTTTCATTTTTTTCCTTTTTAAGCTTAATTTCTATATTTGTTGTTTTTAGAAGGATAATAGGATTTTATTCTGATGGATTTTTGTGACTAATTATCTTGAATGATTGAGATAAGGATTTAATCTTATCATTGATTGGTTTCCATTTAAAGTTTAATATACTTCTTGATTTAATTGATTAATTCTTGCCTTATCTATTTTAATCATTAATCTTTATTGTTGAACAATTTACTAGGGTAATTAAGTTTAATTTTCGTCCATATCTAGTACTAATTATTTATTTATTTAAATTAAATTGATTTCTTTTTAATTTAATGATGAGCTATCAGATCTGTCTATATTTGCTGATCTTATCTATTGCGACAAATCTATCTGTTTAAAGAAAGTTCTTTTTATTAAATTGATTGACTCTAATTAATTGTAAAATCAATCTTTGTTTTTAAGAAAAGTATTTGTAGGTATAAAGAGTGATTTCAACTAATTAAAAAGAGCCAAATTTGTGGAGATTACTTTCTAATGTACCTATACATGTTTCTAGTAAATGTGCATAAAATTGTTACAACTTTCTGCGAGATTACATTTTTTAGAAAGTTTTTTTTATTTATTCTTTAATACTTTCTATCTTTTGTTTTGGTCTTTTTATACCATAGAAGTTGTTGAGAGGGAGCTCAGCAGATTCAAGAGATTTATATACACTTCATTTGAGAAAAATACTCTTAGAGAGATCTTTTATATTGTAAGGGTTAGAGTGTTTTCTATACCCATTTAAGTCTTAGAGAGTTAGTGAGGTTTCTTAGCAAACTTTCAGTGTAACTTATTCTTCAAGAAGAAGGACAATACATCTTCGAGAGATGACAGATCTGGGCTAGTTAAAAGAGTTCATGTGTAAAGGATCAACAAGACGAAAGAAGTTCACTAAACAAGATTAATAGAGTTATTATGACACATTATGGTAGTTGAAAAGAAAGTCTTTTAGTGCATTAATCAATTAGTTTTTGTAATCTTTATATTTTACTAATTTATTTAATCTCTAAGTATGATCTCGTAGAGTAGGAGAAGTCTGAATCACGTTAAAAACATCTTGTGTTCATCTTTTTTTTTTTTATATATATATATTTTATTGCAATAAAAAACACACGTTATTATAATATATTTTATCCACATATTATAATATAATTAATTAATTCATCTTTCAAATAATTAATTAATTATTTGGTAAGTAGATCTTTCGTTATTGATTATGTTTGCACATGCTTCCTTAGCAATTGATATCGGCGCTAGATTTGTAATTTAGCATTTTGAATTACAAATGAATCATCAGACTTTCAAACAAATTAACGTGTAGATCACATGTTATACACGATGATGGAAAAGCTTCATGAATTATCGCCGTTGTACGGTCTATGACATGATGATCAGAACGCAATAGAGCCCATCGAGACAGTATTCCCATAGTAACACGGTGGTCACGAAGTGATGAGAAACCTTGATAGACGAAAGAGATCACTGGTAGAGAGGGACCGTGGTATTTCTTTCAAGAGTGAGTCGTTGAATATGTGAATAAAGTCTTGCATTGGCTAGAAATAGCAAAGATAAGGGTTCTGAAACGACTTGGACTACTCCATTCAAAAGATTAGCCCAGTTTAATTCACCTTTTTGAATATGTGTACTTAAATGGAAATTGTAAAATGTATCCTTGTTTGGTATGGAAATTGTGGAATGAGTTATAATTAGAACGAGAGACATGTGAAAGACATCTGAAGTTAAATAAAGTAGAATAAGTTATAATTAGAATGTGAGACATTAGAATGGACCATTCAAAAACATCTTCTAACTTTCATTATCATTTCAAGACAAAAAAAAAAAAAACATTCTAATGGTTGATGTGACTAATAGATCGTTTGAATAGAAAACTTAAATTGTTGAAACAAATACTCATTCTAAGATCATTTGAATGGAAAAATTGGAATTATTGAAAGAAACTTTCATTGCAATAAATTTTTCATTTGAATGGAATAGAATAGGCGAAACAAACAAATGCATTGGAATAAGAAACATTTGAAGTGAAATAAAATGGAATGAGTTGTAATTACAATAAGATACATTAGAATAGACTATTCGAAAATAACCTACTAGCCTTCCCATACTAAGAACAAAAAGTTTATTCCAATGAGTTTTTGCAAAGAATGTATCATTAAAAAGCATGAATTATTAAAATAAATATTCATTCTAATGTACTACCCTACCCTTCTAATAGACGAATGAGAAAGCTGAAATTATAAAAAAAACAACCATTCTAATAGACCAACCATTCAAATAGGAAAAAATTGTTGAAACAAACGGGGTCTAATCTTTTGAGATAGAAACCCAGATCTTAACAATTTAATGTCACCGAAAGCATGATATCAATTTATTCATCTTTCAACTTCTTTCATTGACAATACCTTTGAAAGATGGAAGGTTAAAAACTCGTCTTCATAGAAATCAATGTTGTATGTCATGGTTTATTTCATTTGGTAAAACGACAAAGGCTAAGGCTATGGTTGATAAAGCTGAGAGGGGAGATGGGATAAGAAGAAAAAATATAAAAGAAAATAAGATTGAGAGACTGAGATTGTTATTTTGTACGAGAGAAAACAGACAACCGTGGAACCTGCCAAATCCTTCATTTTTGTTTTTTATTTTCAATTGAACTACTTAGATGTTTAGATTAGAACTTTCAAAATGTTTTGAACTAAATTGCTTTCTCTCTCTTTTTTATTTTTTCTTTCTCCTTGTTAACGGAAAACATAAGAAAAATTTCTTAATATTTTCTATCTTTCCTACCCTCTCATTTCTCCAATTTTCTTTTGCCTAATGTTTTAAAGCACATCCAACTGAATTACAACTCCTTCGATAAAAGAAAGGCCCAAAGCTATGCAGGCCTTACTAGAAGTGGGAAATTGACCTGCATAGCATTAATTTGGTACAAAAGGAGCTTTCCGAGAATTGTTTTAAATTAACACTTTTAGTAGTACCACAAATTATACAATAAAGAATCNTCTAAGACCGATAGTCACAAATTGAGTCACATTCTGTCAACACAGGATCACAAAATACTAAAATATTATTAGAAAAATCATTTTCTCAAGAAAACTTCTAAAAAATTCATTTCAGTTAAACTTACTACCATATATGTCAATTTCCCTAGGAAGCAAGGCCTGAAATGGACTGGAATTGCGAAATCCCAAAACCAAATCATGTCTCGGAAAAGGAAGGCTGAAGAAACAAAGTTCATTCTTGCATAAATCAATGTCATGAAAATTCCCTCAAAATCAGAAATTATTAAATTAGTTTCGTATATGGAAAACTCGACACGATATAATTTAGACCAGCAATTGATATTTGAAACCGAAATAAGGAAGGGGGAAAAGAAGAAGAGAGAGTTGCCCCGCAAAGGCATATTGATCCAATAGAACACAGGAGCTACAAAAAAGAGATGATTATATCCATAAAACTTTAACCATCTCTCTTCTGTATTGCTATATCACATTAGTGTGGTTTTGAAACATCAACAGCGAATTTTTTGAGTAGCGTTGGGAATAGCTAAACGAATTCCGTCTAGTTGTTCAGGTTTCGCAATAACTTGGCAACCCAGAACGAGACCTATAAAATGTCAAAACATAATATTTAATCTTATCGGAATGACATCAGAAGATAAATAAATAAAATTTGCAGCCAAGTTTTGTCCTCTTACGTTTCCGCAAGTCCAAGAGCCAGATACAACATGTCATTCTCCTCATCAGTTGGGTCTTCTAACTTATTATAGTGCTCCACATCCTACCTTTTCTAAGAATCAAAGACTAGCTTAGCTTCCCGTAGTTCGTCGTAACGAAATGCAGAAATTCTCACAAAAATTATACAAAGCACAAATTTTAAGTCAGGGCTTCACAAGCTCCTGACATAAAATTTAAAGCACAGTGTAGATTTTGTAAATAAGGAAAAGAACTAAGAACTCATTGACATGATATAACACTTGGTCAAACTACAAAGAATATATGTATTGGAGTGGTTTCCACCAGTTATNNNAGTTATCCACATGTCGCTGAATCGCTGATGTTGTACCTTCCAAATGTCTTCGTATCCTTGCTATTTCAAAGTGATTCTGGCTTCAGGTAGGGTCAGAGAGGCGGAGGTGCCCAGCTGCAACGACACTCCGATGCTTAAGTCAGTGGTTTTTCTTGGTAGTCAGTATTTAGTTTTTCTTCTTACGAGTATATATTTTTCTTCTCATAAACTTTTAAATATTTCTTTTTTGTAAGTGTTCATGTCCCATTTTTGGGGGCGCATGGCATATATATATAGTCCTAAAATTGTGAACCTCCTGGTTCTCAATCTCAGGACTGAGTACCTTATTCATCAAGACTTACTCCAGAGATCACAGGCCGAGATTACTGTGAACCCTTTGTACCGCTGCAGCCTAGTTTCCGCTGTCCCCTATGGCTTGAGTCTGTTAGGAGTGAGGTTTGGACTAATCGCCGTTCTATCAGGATGGTTTGTCCCCTGCCCACATCTACTCGAGGTCGCATTAAATGTTTTATCTGAGTCTGGAGCTGTGAGTTGCTTCCCATTGTACTTTGGTGGAAGACCCTTGGGGCTTCCGACCCCAAGCTGTTGAGGTAGGAATCAGACTGGGCCGAATCCATCCAGGGTCTGGGATGGACTCGGCCCGAACCTCGGACAGCCCAATGGTCTATGTGGTACCACGGACGACTCGCGTGGCCTTTGACTGGTCACTCTGGACACGTGTCGGACGGTGTGCCCTATTTATGACCTGTCCTGCCACTTAATCATCCACATGGCGTATGATCTGGGAACAGGTCCCACAACTACTCCCATTTCCCTACTTGATGGATTCATATCCATCAAGTGGGGAAATCGTTTCTCTATTCTTCCAATTTAAAGGTCACACGTGGCTCCCCAACTGCCGATGCGGAGGCACGCCATCCCGTGTCACAATTTTTTCAACTTTTGAACTTCTGATGCTTGCGTTTCCCTTGCCTTGCTCTTCTTCAGAGAAGAAAACTCTTCAGTTCCCTCTCCATAAAAGCCGCATTTATGCTCATTTGCTACTTTACTAAAATCTCCAATTATTCTAACCTTGCAAAATCTTAGGGTTTCCGACTTCTCCCCTTTTCTAGAGACTTTTGCTCTTTCGATCGTATTCAGAATGATGGCCTCGAATCAAGATCAGGAACTTCGCCTCATCGTGGACTCGGAGTTGGATTCACAGAGGAGACAGCTCTGCCTCCTCAGCGGAGTCACGTTACAAAGGGTCGAGGGCCCCGCAGATTGGTATCTATGTCTCTCTGCCCCCGAAGGCTCTATTATTTTGGGAAGAAAGCATCTGGAATGGCTGCGGTTCTCTCTTCCTCTCCTGATCTACCAGTTCTTTGCTGTGACAGGGATCCACCTGATGCAGTTAAATGCAGACGGGGTCATGATCCTGATGAGGCTCTCTGCCCTATCAGTTCTTTATAACCTGCATATCGACCTGGAGGTGATCTTTCACGCTTACAAACTCACCCTCATCCCCAAGAAGAGTTCCTATTCCACCTTTTACCTCCAACCGCTCCCGGGACGTCACATTTTTTGGGGTTTGCTGAGATCGGACAAGCAATGGGACTCCCACTCTAGGCTATACGCCATCGGAGGGGTATGGTGCTCCTCTTGGGTGAATGGAGAGTACTTCCAAATTCCCTCGGTTTTTCTATAGAGTAAGTGCTAGGTCGTGATTTTCGGGTCTGTGTTCTCCTCATCTATTATTGCTCACGTTATTTTGTCTTGTGCAACCTCTGCAGAAGAAAGCAGATTCGAGCTGCACTTGTCGGCGGGGCGGCTCAAAGGGTTGGAAGGGATCGTCATCTTTGGGTCTCCTAGGGACTACCGACACATCCAGGCCATCCTTAACCCCTAAGTGATGAATATGATGCCTAGGATGGTTTCATATCTTCCCTTCCCCCTAAACACCTAGGTTATCACGAAGCACCTGTGGAGCCGGCTTGATGCCTCTGCCCTAAACCGATTCCGCCGGGACGAGCATGACCGCATCGCCATGGTGGGTCGTCAAGTTGTGGCTTCAAGCCAGTTGGCAGGTTCCAACGACCTGGTGGTGCCGACTAGTCACAAGCTCTAAGAGACCGTGAGGCTTGTGGCCGAGGAGTGTGTCAGGCTCCGTAGGAAGGAAACCGCCGCCCCTAAGAGGGCTAGAGGTGAGTTCATTTTTGCATCTTTGAGCTTTGTCGATCGGGTTGTGGCTGTAATCTAACCATATTGCTTGTTCTTTGTAGGTTCTGAGATGGGCCCCTCGGCAGACCCCTCCCCCATCAAGGGGAGTACCGCTGGACATAAGGCTCACCCCAAGATAACCGCTGGCCGGTGTCTCGTGGTGTCTTCAGAGGATGAAGCGTCTGTGACCCCCTATTCCGGTGCAGGCGGACCTCCGACCGGGGAAATGACAGCCACAGAGGCCGTATACGACAAAGGGGGGCTCCTGAGCCTGCCCGAGGGTTCTGCTGCTCCAACCCCTCCCGCTTCTGGCTCTGGTTCGAAGATGAGCGTGGGGTCTAGCACTGTTTGCCTCAGTGGGGAGATCGCTGAGCTCAGTAAGGGGGCTATGAGGTTGAAATCTTGGCTGTCTTCCCCTCCGCTAGTCCCAATAAAGTGGCGCCATGAGGCCAGCACATCCAAAGAAAAGGAGGGCCTGGCAGAGAAGAGGGGAAGGGTTGCCCCTTCTTCTGAAAGCGATGACGATGGGGCCACGCTGACCCTTCTGAGGAGAAAAAGGCCGGGCGCAAAGGCTCATCGGGAGGGAATGGTCAAGACAAAACCGAAAAATCACACTTAGGCAGGGCTCCAAAGGGAACGGTAACCGAAATTGCTGATGTAGCGGGGGTTGCCGTGGCGTCTTCTGCCGAGGATGCGCCGTCCCCTGTCATCGCCGGCTACGTGCCCGACAATGCCCAACTTTCCTTCGTCCCAGCCACCGCTACTTCGAGGGCATGCCCAGCTAGAGAAGAGGGTGCACTCGAGGTTGATAGGGCAGAGCCGCGTTCCTCAGGCGCGGATAATGCCCAAAGAGAGCGTCCAACCGTGGAGCCGGAGCTGGAGGCGCTCTCCTTGGAGAACGTTAAGCTTATCGCGAACCGTAGGTTTGGCTTATTCTGTTGCCTCTATGTTTCTCAGCATCCTTGCTAGACGCTAATCCCCTTTTTTGTTTATCTTGCAGCTGGTCGCCATCTGGACTTTCTATTCCTCTCCCATCAAGGACTTGACCAAGGAGCTGAACTCCTATTTTGCACTGGCCGAGCGTAGCGAGGCCACCCTCGCCGAGGTGAGGACTGACTTCGATTTGTATCGGAACCTCGATGAGGCTAGGGTCAGTAGTGCGGTGGCTCACGCTTTGAGTGTCGAGAAGGTTAGGTGCGAGGAGCTAGCTTCGAGACTAGCCGAGGCGGAGGCCTACAAGCTCGCTCAATCTGAGGCTGCCAGACTAGCCCAAAACGAGCTCAAGCTCAAGGAGCAAGAACTGCGGAGCGTCGGGAAAGAGGTGGGGCTGGCCTTCATTGCTCGCGACAAGGCCGTAAACGATGCTAAAGAGGCAAGGAAGGCTGAAGCGACAGCCAAACTGGAGGCCCATTCTCTGCAATGCAGACTTGACCGGTTGAGTGAGGTAAGCCGACGTTTGTATTTGGACCACGTAAAAATGATGGGGGCTCAAGTAAAGTTGTCTCGCAAGTACAGCGAAGACCTTGCTGACATTAATACCCTTTTGGTCGATTTGTCGCAGCGGCAGGCGGAGTTGAGGCTGGCGGCACTGAGGGATAGGCTGGCGAATGTGGAGAAACTAAAAACGAGGTATTAGAGGCAGGTGGATGTCCTTTCTGCAGAAAGTTACAGGTCTGCTTGAGAGAACAGGGAATTCAAAGGCCATGTAGAGGTGGTAACACAAGACCAGTTTGAAGAGCAGAAAGGCATCGAGAGAGACCACTATTCCGTCAAGTACTACATGCAGCAGCTTGGGGATAAGATCAACATCGCGTACTCCACTGACGTGCTGAAAATGCTTGCCGCGGAAAAAGACGGGCCTCTACATCCACCTTTATTGCCAAGGAACTTATCCTCATTTCTGGTCCACCAGATCTTGGGGCTTTAACTGGTGAGGGGTCTGGTGCGGTTATTTTATCCAGCGATGACTCCGACCCTAGTACGCAACCCTCCATCGGGGCTGGTCCGAGCACCGAAATTGGCTGCGCTCCCTTGGTTGGAGGTAATTAGGGTCTCTAGTTTTGTATATTTGTAAAGTTGACTCTCGTTGTAACCGCTTGTATAAATAATAAGAATTGTGCAGTTTCCTTTAGTCTATTCTCTTTTTCTTTGTCGACCGCGTCTGGGGTAAAGTTGACCCTTATTGTAACCGTCTGTATAAATGATTATGGATGGCTCAGTCGTACACGATTTCGAGTTATTAGTGAGTCCTCCTCGAGCTATGATCGACAAGATTAGTTCTTGACATAAGGATGTGAGCTCCGGCTCATCCGATTTTAAGGAGGTATAACTTCTGTTATGACTTGTCTTGGCAGAGTTTGACCTGTGAGTGTGGCTGGACTTCTCTGACCCCAAATGGGACCGTGCCCAGAACCAGCTCCAGGGGTTGGTTAACCACTGTTTAGATCCATCGCTGCAGAGGAAAAGGCCCGGGCTCAACTCTTACCGGGAGCAGACTGGGCGCTACTACTCTGACGTGTCTCTACGAGTCCGCCCAAGACCCGATTCTCGCAAATAGAGTTTCTGGGAGCGCACCCCTGTCGATCGTGCCCTTTGTATTTATTTTTTTTTTTGGAAATAATAAGCAGAGCCTGATCTTAACTTCTATCTTAGTACCTGGTGTATGCATAATAAAATGTTGTCTGGGGGGTCTTCTTCCAACAGGTAGACCTCAAGCCCTTTAACTTTTCCTTTGCATGCGGCTAAAACTTTGTCTGGAGGGGGTCTACTTCCAACGGGTAGACCCTGACCTCTCTACCCTTTCCCTTTAGCTTTCCGTATAGCTAAGGTGTTCCTTAGGGAGGGTCCACTTCCATCTGGTGGACCCTGATCCTACTTTCCTTTAGCCATTCGTATAGCTGAAATGCTCCTTAGAGAGGGTCCACCTCTAATGGGTGGATCCTGATCCCGCTTTTGTTTAGCTCTTCGTATGTCAGCTGGCAAGTTTTTAGTTGCACAACCTTTTTCTCTTCGTATGTCGGCTGGTAAGTTTTTGGTTGCACAGCTCTTTCCTCTTCGTACGTTTTCTTGGGCCATCGGCAAACATTTTATTGCATGATATGATTCCCATAGTAAGATCGTTTTTGAGGTCTGCTGGCAAGTTTTTGGTCGCACAGTTCTTTCCTCTTCGTACGTTTTCTCGGGCCATCGGCAAGCATTTTATCGCGCGATGTGATTCCCACAGTACAATCATTTTTTAGGTCTACTAGCAAGTTTTTGGTCGCACAGCTCTTTCCTCTTCGTACGTTTTCTCGGGCCATCGGTAAGCATTTTATTGCGTGATGTGATTCCCATAGTATGATCGTTTTTGAGGTCTGCTGGCAAGTTTTTGGTCACATAGCTCTTTTCTCTTCGTACGTTTTCTCGGGCCATCGGCAAGCATTTTATTGCGCGATGTGATTCCCATAGTACGATCGTTTTTGAGGTCTGGTGGCAAGTTTTTGGTCGCACAGCTCTTTTCTCTTCGTACATTTTCTCGGGCCATCGGCAAGCATTTTATTGCGCGATATGATTCCCATAGTACGATCATTTTTTAGGTCTACTGGCAAGTTTTTGGTTGCACAGCTCTTTCCTCTTCGTATGTTTTCTTGGGCTATCGGCAAGCATTCTATTGCGCGATGTGATTCCCATAGTACGATCTTTTTGAGGTCTGCTCGAATAGCACGTGGGGTCTGCCATTGTGGGCAAGCCCTTTTCCGTGGCAGCCCGACATGATTTTTGTTTGTGCAAATAGTGCGTGGGGTCTGCCATTGTGGACAAACCCTTTTTCCGTGGCAGCCCGTTATGATTTTTGCTTGTGCAAATAAGGACAGTGGCAGACCCCTTTTCCGTAGCAATCTAAAAGATAGATCCATGCGGCAGAAAACTTTACCTTTTTTGGAATTAAGCTTCTCAATAAAATGGACACTCACATGGGTTTCACAATATTTACATGTGTTTTACACATAATACTTTTTCAAGTACCGGGCGTTCCACTGTTTGGTAGGCTCTTCCCTGTTTTCAGCTCTTTCAGGACATACGTGCTATTGTCAAGTACTTTGACCACTTCATAGGGTCCGACCCAATTGGGGTCTAGTTTTGAGGAATTTCCAGTTCTGACCTTCAGGACCCAATCCCCGATGTTGAATCGGCAGGCGTTTACCTTCCTTGCGTAGTAGGATCTAGCCTATTGCTAGTATGAAGCCAGGTGGATCAGGGCCATGTTTCTCGTTTCCTCCAGGAGGTCCGTGTTGTGGCTTAGCTGCTGCTCGTTTAGTGGGGCATCTCTTACCACTTCGGAGTGAAGGGTTGAGAGGCCAATCTTGGTCGGGATCACAGCCTCCGATCCATAGACCATGGTGAACGGCGTTCTCCCTGTCGACCTCCACTCTGTGGTTCAATGGGCCCACACGATGGCCGGTAGCTCTTCTAACCACCTGCCTTTAGCCTCCTGCAAATTCTTTTTGATATTACTGAATATGGCTTTGTTCGTTGCCTCTGCCTGGCCATTCCCTTGAGGGTAGTTCACTGATGAGAAACTGAGCCTTATATCATACAGCTCGCACAACTCCTTAAGCTTAGCATTTTGGAATTGTGTGCCATGGTCAGCATATATCTCTTTCGGAATCTCGTACCAAAAGATTATATTCTTCCAAATGAAATTAATTGTGTCTGCTTTGTTTACGATCGCGTAGGCTTCAGCCTCTACCCATTTGGTGAAATAATCTGTGGCTAGCAAGACATACCTTCTTCCCCTAGGGCTTCTGGGGAGTTCTCTGACGATGTCCAAACCCCACTTGGCAAACGGCCAGGACGTTATGTTCGAATGGAGTTCCTCTGCGGGTTGGCGCTTCATGGGGGCGAACCTCTGGCACTTATCGCATTTTTTGACGAATCGGGTCGCCTCTGTCATCATATATGGCCAGAAGTATCCGGCCGTTAGAGCCTTGTGAGCGAGGCTGTATCTGCCAGAGTGGTTGCGCATACTCCCTTGTGGATTTCTTCCATCAGTTTCTGCGCTTCGACGGGACCTATACACCGCAGTATCGGGCCCATTGTCGATCTCCTATATAGCTGCTCTCCTACCATCGAGTATCTAGCGGGCGGCCTTCAGCCTGATCGACCTTGCTTCCCGGGGGTCTGCGGGCAGGTTTTCTAATGTCAAATACTGGGTGATGGGTTTCATCCTCCCTTCATCCGCGGAGTCAGCTGCAAATACGTGGCGTACAGGGGTCTCCGAGGGGTTCTCCACGTCTTCGCCTTCTAGGAGAATTTTCGTGCCTCCGGCCGTTCCCCATATCAACGTGCTTTTGGCTAGCTCGTCGACCTTCTGATTTATTTCCTTGGGAATCGGTTCAATATTGAAATTACCAAAGCGGGCTTTCACCCCCATTACCTTGGAGAAGTACCTATGTAACCTCGGCTCTTTTACTTCGAAGTCTTCCCTGACCTGATCCGCGATCAACTGCGAGTCGGTCTTTACTGCAATGTTTTCCATTCCGAAGTGCAGAGCCAGCTCAAGGCCTTGTAATAGTGCCTCGTACTCTACCTCGTTGTTAGTTGCCCGAAAACTGAGCCTCAAAGCTTTCTCAACGCTGAGACCTGTTGGGGTCTATAGGACTATCCCGATACCCGACCCTGAGGCATTGGTGGATCCGTCGGTGTAAAGCGTCTAGGCAAAAGGGGGGCGAAGCTGAGACACCTGAGACGGGTCGTGCAGCTCGCTGAAGGATTCGATTTCCACCACAAAATCTGCCATGACTTACCCCTTCTTCGCTATCGAGGCCGATACTCGATGTCGTATATCCCCAGCTCAATAGCCCATTTAGTTAGCCATCCCGACAAATCTAGCTTGGCCAAGATTTACTGAATGGGGAAATCTGTATACACGGTGACCGAGTGTGCCTCAAAGTACTGCAGAGTTTCTTTTAGCATTGACCAGAGCGAGGACTAGTTTTTCTGCCATACTATATCGCGTCTCAGCATCCAGGAGTATACGGCTTATATAAAACATCAGTTTTTGCTTGCCGTCTTCCTCGATGAATAATACGACACTGGTCGCTACTCTAGATACTACTACATAGGTGTATAGGTGCTCCCCCTCTGCCAGGGAAGCAAGGATAGGAGGATGACTCAAATACAGCTTGAGGCTTGTTAGTGCCTTATCATGTTCCTCCCCCCAGATGACAGTCGAGTTTTTTATATCAGGCATTGGAGGAAAGGCTTGCATCGGTCAGACATCCTGGAGACAAATCAGCTGAGGGCGGCTATCTTCCTGGCTAGGCTCTGGATTTCCCGAACAGTCGAGGGTCTCTGCACGTCTGCGATAGAGGACAACTGGGTAGGATTGGCTTTGATACCCCTCCTGCTCACGATATGCCCTAGGAACTAGCCAGAGGATACCCCAAATACGCATTTCTTGGGGTTCAGACGCATCCGATATTGCCTCAGAATCTGGAAACATTCATCCAAATATCCCAGATGTCCCGAAGCTCCTCTACTCCTTATGACCATATCATCGATATAGACATTCATAATTTTCCCTAGCTGCCCGGCGAACATTTTGTTCATGAACCTTTGGTAAGTCGCCCCCGCGTTCTTCAAACCAAATGACATGCGCCTGTACCAGTACAGGCCACGCTCCGTAATAAAAGCCGTGCGGATCTAGTCTTCCGCATACAAGGGAATCTGGTTGTACCCAGAGTAGGCATCCAGAAAGCTCATTCTGTCGAATCCCGCCGTCGCATCCACCATTTGGCCGATTCTTGGCAGGGGGAAACTATCCTTTGGGCAGGCCTTGTTCAAGTTGGTGAAGTCTATGCAAATACGGTCATTGCTGTTTTTCTTTTTTACCACCACCGGATTGGAGACTCAACATGGGTATACGCATTCCTTGATCAGACCGTTCTATAGTAGTTTCTCTACCTCCTTGTTGATCGCCTTGTTCTTCTCTGGTGCGAACCTTTGGGGTTTCCGCCTGACCGAAGGGAAATTGGGGTCTATGTTCAGCCGGTGACAAGTGTGCGCGGGGTCTATCCCGGGCATGTCATCGTGGGACTATGCGAAGACGTCTTCGTTCTGCCTCAGGAACCCTAACATCTCGTCCTTTTCTTTCTCGGGCAACAAGGCCCCGATCAACACCACCTTCGTCAGTTCTGCCTCTTTCAAAGCCGCTACCAGCTCTTCGATCGTAGATTATGGACCGTCAGATTCCCCTTCGATCCACTTCATGTACGCTGGCAGGTGGTCTTTTGATTGCTATCCATCCCCGGTTAAAGTGCTCATACTCGTGTCAGCTCCCCTCAGGGCAGTTGAAAAGCACTTCCTTGCAGAGGCCTGGTCTCCCTTGATGTCTATTGTATAGGTACCATCCTTTGATAGACATCTTAGGACCTGGTGGAGGGTAGAGGCAACTCCATGCATGACGTGGATCCATCCCCTTCCCATGATGACGTTGAAAGAGGACTGGTAGTCAATGACGACGAAGTCCACGTCCAAGCATCTCTTCGCAGCACAGACCTTCAAGGTCACGACGTCCAAGGGGCTGACCTTAGTGTTGTCGAAGGTGAACAGCGGCTGACAGGTCGGCCTGAGTGTGCTTCGATCCAAGCCCATATTCTTGAATGTGCTAAGGAACAGGATATCAATGCTGCTCCCACCATCGACCAGAACCCTTCCGACGAACCGAAATCGATCTGCAGTTTAATCACTAAGGGGTCATCATGTGGCAGGCGTACCGTGGTCAAATCTTGCTGGATGACGACGATAGGGGCGACAGAGGCGCGACCTTCTCCCATCATCAAATGGTTAACAGAATGACCCATCCCCCTCAGGCGCTTTACCCTTTCCTCGGTTTTTTTAGGCATTTTTCCTTCTCCTCTTGACTTTGTGTTGGCTCCAGCCTGCCCAAAATGATTGGTACTATTCTCAGGGCCTACTCTTCTGACCCGAAGGTTTGGGTCCGCTTGCCTTTCTCGAACCTGGTGACGTCCTCCCGTAGCTGGGTTCCGCCAGTCTTCACATATTTTTTCAATCTGCCGGCGTGGATCGCCATCATGACCTACGCGTAAATGTTGCGACAGTTGACGGTGTCGTGGCCGTGATCTTTATGGAACTGGCAGTACCTATTCCTGTTTTTCATATGCTCAGGAACGCCCTACTTGGGCGGGTCTTTGAAGATGCCTTTGTCCTTGTTTTGGAGGCAGATCACGTCGATCGACGTGTTGAGCTCATATTTCGGCAAAGGGTACCGGGTCGGCTTCCTCCTCTTGCCATCTTCCTGACTGCCTCGGGTGGGGGCTTCTTGCTTCGGAGTTGGTCTTTGGTCCAACGCAGGCCTCTTAACCCCTTACGGGGCTGGCATTTGTGCCGGCGATGCCGTTATCGCGGCGGAGGTCTTGGGCGTATTCTGGTGGCTTTCCAGCACCCTGAATACCCCTTCTGATTTCTCCTGGACGTTCGCCATATCATATAGAAGGTTTAAAAGGAGATGGTCTGATAGCATCGATCCTGACTGTAGGCCCCTGACGAATGAACCTACGGCTTGGACTGAGTCAACGTTGTGAACTAAGGGCATAAACTCCAGGAAACGTGACAGGTACTCTCTCGGGGATTCGTTCGTGGCCTGCTCCAACCGGTCAAGGTCTCGCATGGTTTTCTGCTGCTTCCGGGCACCTGCGTATTGCTTTAGGAAAAATTTGCAGAAATCTTCGAACTCATTTATGGATTTCTTCAGGAGCTGTCTGAACCATAGTAGGGCCGGTCCCGTCAGGGTTGTGGAGAAAACTTTGCAGGCTATAGCGTCGTCCCTGGTTTCCAAGGCCATCTTCTACTGAAAGTGGTATATATGATCGAGGGGGTCGGTTTTCCCCTCGAACGGCTCAAAGGTCGGGGTTGTGAAGTCTCTCGGCTTGGGCTCCATCTAGATCCAGTCGGCGAAGGCTATCCGGTTGATCCCTCGCACAGTTTGCTCTGCCAGATCATCGGGGGTCTGGCTGTGATGGGCCCTGAGCCTCTTGCTCAATTTCGCCATCATTTCTTACTTCCAGTCGGGAAGCACACCTTCTGGGCTTTCTTGGTGTCTTCTACCTACCGCCGCCCCGGTTTGGAAAGGTCTTGTCTGGTTTTGTCGTGCCCCCTGTATCCGCGATCTGGATGGGGCAGGAGCTTTCCCTTGCGGTTGGCCCCCAGACTCTTGTTGAACCTCTTCGTCGAAGTCTTATCTCCGCTGGCTCCTGACTTTGTTGCCAGCATTCCTTCAAGGTGGGCGTTATCTCTGCACACTTCTGCGACTTCATTTTTTAACCCTAGGACGGCCTCGTGGGCCATCTCTGCCTTCCAGTTTGCTTCCGTCAGAGCAGCAAGTATCTAGTCCAGCGTTTGCTCAAGGTCTGGTCGTGCTTCCTGGGAGCTCCCTTCGGCGTCGGGACGTGTGCTCCTGGCTATCATTCTCGAGGGTGCCATCAGATGTTGTATGGCTTTTTGTTCGGGAAGAGCGTGATCGCGAGTCTCTTACTTTTTTCCTCACGTTCGACGGAAGTGTTTCCCACAAACAATGCCAAACTGTTGGAGTGGTTTCCACCAGCTATCCACGTGTCGCTAAATCGCTGATGTTGTACCTTCCAACTATCTTTGTATCCTTGTTATTTCAAAGTGTTTCTGGCTTCAGGTAGGGTCAGAGAGGCGGGGGTGGCCACTTACAAAGACACTCCGATGCTTAAGTCAGTGGTTTTTCTTGGTAGCCAATATTTAGTTTTTCTTCTTACGAGTATATATTTTTCTTCTCATAAACTTTTAAATATTTCTTTTTTGTAAGTATTCATGCGCATGGCATATATATATAGTCCTGAAATTGTGAACCTCCTGNAGCCAATATTTAGTTTTTCTTCTTACGAGTATATATTTTTCTTCTCATAAACTTTTAAATATTTCTTTTTTGTAAGTATTCATGCACATGGCATATATATATAGTCCTGAAATTGTGAACCTCCTGGTTCTTAATCTCAGGACTGAGTACCTTATTCATCAAGACTTACTCCAGAGGTCACAGGCCGAGATTACCATGATCCTCCCATACCGCTGCAGCCTAGTTTCTGCCGTCCCCTATGGCAGGGGTGAGGTTTGGACTAATCACCGTTCTGTCAGGATGGTTTGTCCCCTGCCCACATCTACTCGAGATCGCATTAAATGCTCTGTATGGGTCTGGAGCTGTGAGTTGCTTCCCATTGTACTTTAGTGGAAGACTCTTGGGGCTTCCGACCCCCAACTGTCGAGGTAGGAATCAGACTGGGCCGAATCCATCCAGGGTCTGGGATGGGCTCGGCCCTAACCTCGGACAGCTCAATGGCCTATGTGGTACCGCGGACAACTCGTGTGGCCTTTGACTGGTCACTCTGGACACGTGTCGGATGGTGTGCCCCGTTTATAACCTGTCCTGCCACTTAATCGTCCACTTGGCGTATGATTTGGGAACGGGTCCCACAATATGTCATAAATATTATGGTGGAAAGCAGGGGAGGTCCAAGAACACTCTACAATATCATGAACATGAATGAAGATACTGCATCAATAAAACAACAGTATTAGTTGTTAAATACATTAAGGTGAGAAAATATTGAAAAATGCACTAATACTTGTATATACTATACTGAAGAGGCATCACAAAGTTCACGCCTTCAAATTCACTGTCATTTTCATGAGCAGCTTCTAACATAGACATTCCAATCGGAACATATCTTAATATGCTTCTCCTCTTTGTTCTTTATCAATGAATGTCACAGAAATCCTGAAAACATGGAAAGAAAACTAAAGAGAGACAATCTGTGAGAAGACGCTAACACTCACGCCAGAAAATTAGACAATAATGTTTTTCATCAAGAATGTCTACGCACATGATTCTTTGAAGTCGATTAGTCATTAAACATAACATAGTCGTGGCAGAAATGAGAAAGCGGACAACAATGCAAAATAACACCCGATCCTATAATAAACTGCAATAAATTTAGTACAAATGAAAGGAAAAAACTTCTCAAGCATATCCTTTAACTAATAGTGTGCTTCTTCTAAACCCTTGTTTCTCTATATTTTTCAAAAACTGAACAATAAGTAGAGTGACAATGTCTTTGCAATATCCTAAGTTATACAAAACCAAAGCAACTTACCTTTTTTACCGAGTCTCTCTCCCTTCGTCAGAAGGATCGCTATCTGGTGCTGAAGAAAAATGTAGATGATGATTTTGAAAGAATGCTCCCCCTGACACCTCGGTTTCTGACTAGCCAAATTATTTCCAACGTCAATAAAGCACATACATAATGAACAAAAGATTGGAAAAAAAAAAATGGTAACAACTAATCTCTCTCTGAAATAAAGTTGAGCTTAAACAACAGTCTATGGAAGCTGTATGTAAAATGTAGTAGTATCTGTATCAATACAAAAATATTGCTTTCTACATGCTCCAACTAATTGCCGAAATTTCTATTTTATTCCAAACAATTTGGTCTGGAGTTTCCTCAATCTCCTTCCAAAAAGTTGTACAGTTTTTTAATTTGAAAGCTATCAAAGGAATCTAATAAAAATATTCTTGTTATTATTATTATTATTATTTTGTGTTAATAAGACATTTAGAGAAGAGGTAAACGGGAAATGGAGTTGGGGGCAATATCCAAACTCCAAATCTAGAAATCAAAATAATGGTACAACCACCTCCCTAATTCGACCTTAACAATTTTTTTTAACAAAAATGAGAAGACCAAAACAAATAGAACCATAATATGAAACTTCGTAGGAATAGTTGAGACCGGGGGAGAAAATACATGCCTTATTTTCTTTAGTGCATGAATGGCTGAGTAGTAAGGAGGAGCTCAAAACTGAAAGATTTCCCGCCGGGGGGGGGGGGGGGGGGAAGGGGATAACTTGAATGAAATTTCTTCTCAGATAAACAAAAGAGAAGACAACAAAACTAATAAACGACACGAACAGAAGAAACCAAGATAAAAGAGCCACAACGAAAATGGAGATGCGGGGTATCGAACCCCGTACCTCTCGCATGCAAAGCGAGCGCTCTACCGTTTGAGCTACATCCCCAGTCGAAATGGAGTGGTAAGAAAAATAAAGATAATAAAAAATGTACAAAAATATGTATGATTGCATGGACAGCAAAATCTGGTGAGGATCTTAATTATTACCCATTGAATCTTATATACGAAATGGTTTCATGTGTGAGTTCTATCCTATTTCATGATATATATATATATATATATTCATTTATTTTTTTCTTATGTGAAAGTCTCATCCTTCTCAGCAGCATATATCCACTTTAGGTAACAACATGTCACTTTCTCTTTCGACTTTCTATTTCTTTACCTTTGTCATCCCAACCTTCACTACATCTCTCTTAATTTTTACATTATTGTTTGTGGAAATTAACATATTTTAAGCAGAAAATATTGAACTTTTATTTTCTTTAGTTTGAATCCGAGATAGCATGAAGGAATGCTCACTCTTTCTTTTTTTTTTCCTATTTATTGTATTATCGTTTAATTTTGGTTTTATATTAGCAACAATAAGATTGATTTAAGAGCTAATCAAATTATAATAAAAGCAGTAAACACAATTTGAAAAAAAAAAAAAAAAAAAAAAAAAAAAAAAAAAGAAGAAAGAAACTAAGTTTAAAAAAAAAAAGTGCCGAAATTCTTTTGTTTATAATAAAAAAAAATTATGAGGCGGCTTGTGTAGCACCGGACCTACGAAGATTCCTATGAGCACGTGGGTTTCAAAGTGCAAACCGGAAAAGCGTTCTTTTTCCTCAGTCCTCACCACCAAAATATATAATATGTATATTATAAATTTGGAATAATAACACCAAAAATAGAATAAAAGATGAAAGCTTTCATTATAGGAAAGACACGCACTAAAAAGATTTATTTTTTTTTCACCTAAATTTCTCAAAATTAATAATATATTAAAGCCCAAGGTCTAATGCTTTCTTTCTAACCTTTGTATACAGACCTTTCTCCTTCCAATTTCACAACACACACGACACCATAATCAGCATTTATTAAATTTGGTCCATCAAATTTTTTTCTTTTTCTTCCAAAGTCGTTTAAAATTCGTTTGTTTTCTTCTTCCACCCCCCCCCCCCCCCCCCCTCCTATTGGGTTCGTAGAAAACTAACTAGTGAAAAGAAACCGTTGGTTTATGTTTGGTTGGGAAGAAAACCCGAGAAAACAGAGTCCTCCATCCACCTAAAGCGACGGTCCCGCGAGTTAGAAAAGAGAAAAATCTTCTCCGATAATTAATGAGAAAATAAAAACCAAAGAAAAAAAAAGCCCCTTTACATTTCCCAAAAGAATTCGCTGTTAGGAGATTTATTTTTAGACATACTCATAATTAGCTATACCATTAATTCTAAAACAAAACAAAGAAAAAAGAAAGAAAGACAGAGCAACTGGAGAATATCTCTCTCTCTCTCTCTCTCTCTCTCTCTCTCTCTCTCTCTGTCCATTTTGGAGAGCTCCTTCCGAAGCTCCCATGGCCTTTCTCCTTCGGGCTCGCAGCTAACGTCCTCCTCCTTTTTCAGGTACTTCTTCATACGAAATAATATGTAACATATATTCGCATGTTTATTCATATTTGTACAGTTTATTTTCTTGAATCCTCTGTTTTTATTTATTTTTTATTATTTTTTTGTGGAGGAGGCTGCATGGTACTGTATTGGAAATTTTGGATTCTGGGTATTGTAATAAACATATTAAAATCCATGTTTAGATTTTTATTTCTATGCTTATATCGATCTGATGTGTGTTTGGGGATCTGAGGGAATCAAATATATGCAAGTTATATATGGTATAAGGATTCACATCTTATTCATTTATGTAAGGATTCAAATATCAAGATCTCAGAGAATTTATGATATTTTTCGAAAATGGAATAGAAAAGTAAAGTTGGATCCGAGAGAAGGAAAATCGATCCCCGTTTCCATTTTTATTTCATTTAATAAACGACGTAATTTTTCAGAATGAAAATGAAAATAAGAAAAGAAAAAAAAATTATATGACAATTTTGGAAAAATTAATATATGGTTCGAAAACGACATTTTCAGTTTATGTATTTGGCAGTGGATGGAAGATCTGATGAGAGCTCTTTTTTTCTCTTCTGGAAATATAACAGACGACAGTTTCTTTGAACTCTGTTTTCTGGGATTTTCTTGCGTCACGAGAAACGACGTCATATATAGCGTCGTTTTTATGAAAAGCAATGGACGACAATGGGGGCGGCACCAAGTTGACCGGCATACGACAGATCGTTCGGCTTAAGGAAATCCTCCAAAAGTGGCAATCCGTGACGCTTAACGTCCCAAACACAAAGCCAAACGACGACCCCCAACCGGAGGTCGGAAACGCCGCCGGAGGAATTCCTCCGGCGATCAACAAGAGGCTGACGGAGGTGATATGCTGCGATTCCGATGAGGACAGCTGTCAGAGCCCGGAGCCGCCGCCGGATGTGCCCAAAGGGTACCTGGCGGTCTACGTGGGGCCGGAGCTTCGGAGGTTCATAATACCAACCAGTTATCTAAGCCATTCTTTGTTCAAAGTGCTGCTGGAAAAGGCCGAGGAGGAGTTTGGGTTTGACCATGGCGGTGGTCTCACTATCCCTTGTGAGATTGAGACCTTCAAGTACCTCCTTAAATGCATGGAGAACCATCACAAGTCTTGTCCCGATGATACATCAGGTCAGGCGCTATTTACTAATTAAGGTTCCCCCTATTAGCAACATGCGCATAATATATATATATATATATATGTAACAGTGTTGCATTAGGCTATCCCTGTTATAGCCTCACGTGAATAGATTTTAAGATTTTTTGATTGTACAAACACGTTTTTAGGCCTAATTTAGGACCCATGCACAGATTGTTTCATATGTAGCTTACGTCAGTTTTGTTTGTTGAGTTGCAAAATTTAGGACCACACTTTGTGTATGCAGATTTACATGTCATTATAGTATGTTATAATTTGCAGGCTTTATATGTAGTTTTGTTTCGGGACCTGACCCCGTTACATAATTCAGCTAGTACTGAATATATTATTTTTTTTAATATGATAATAGACAAATGTTTTCTGTGTTAGCTAAATTACTGAATATATTATTATTCTCTAATACGACATTGAACAAATGTATCCTGTGTTTGCTAAATTATAAAATACGATCCGAAAAAGATGTGTAATCATAAAGTGTCGTATATATATAGACGATGATAATTTTAAGCGAGAGTTTTGGTTACTTGAAAATTCAAGGTTTTTTGCATAACGTTACATAGAAGCCAATTATATTTTTTGAAAAATGTGTACCCTACTTAGTTACAGTCTTCAGGACATGTCTACAGAGACTGAACTGAATTCTATATTATTGAAAGTTAAATTCATTTGTTCTTTTTCCAGGTACCAGAATGTATATGTCATTTTCTTTTAGAGTGAAGAGTATGTCACGTTTAATTTGTTTGCTCTTAACAAAATTCTAGAGGGTAGAGGTCCTAGACGACCATCTCCCATACTGCCATACATGTATGTATATAATATATATATATATATAGATATATAATATATATATATATATAGATATATATATATATATATATATATATTCAAATGGTCCTCATTATGCTGATATTGCATTCTGTGTTTGTTTTTGCAGCTGGAAGCTCCTTGATTGAAGAGTAATCATTTATAGTTATGAGAAACTGATCTTTGTAGCGATAATCATCCAGGTTTTTTGGGGGCTGATTTTCTGGCGTAACATATGGCTTTCTTCGTATGCAGATATATAATTTTCATCTTTCCTTTATAGTGTTCCTCTTGAAAATATATGTGGAGGAACATTAGGAGAACTCTATAGTTAGGAAGTTTGAGTAAATTAGAGTGGTGACCAAGATATGCGTTTTAGTGATGACCTCTCTATTTTCTCTGAAGGGTTGTAAGCACCAAGTAACCTACATCTGATGTTGTTCGAGTGTTTGATGAAAATTGTAGTATGAACCATATATTCTTTAGCCTATTCTTTGCTTATTGATTGATGTTGATATGAATCCCCAATCATGAGATCTTCAGATCTTTGGCCCCCAAAAAAATGGATATTATACTTCGTCTTCTACTCATTATTATTATTATTATTATTATTATTATATAACAATACATTAATTTATTTTCTTTAACACTTGAAGGCACATGCTACTGGTCTTTGGGCAATATATATATGTATATATCTAGTTTAAATTAATGGATTGTATGGATGGATGCGGGTGCGGCGGATTTTTTACTGTTGTTTACTTTAATTTATTTAGCGTGTCCAGTCCATGTGCCATATTATTATTCTGATATTCCCTTTTCGCCGATCGAATCTTATGGCTAATCTGTCTTAATTCCACTCTTTTTCTCTGTCTCTCGTATCTTCTTGCACATGCTACCAAGATTACAGTCACGACGCTGCATATATATATAGATATCCGAAGTAGAACATATACACATAATGAACTAATATATGAAAGGGAAATGGACCTAGTATTTTTACTAAAATGAATTGTTTATGAGCGTTTTAAAATATAATTTTTCTAATAATGTCAATCCATCAACTACATTCATCCGGTTCAAAAAAAAAAAAAAAAACTATGTACATTTATTTTCTTTTTATATCATAAAAAAATTATTTTAATATTTTATTTTTTCATACGTTTCTTTTATTCCAAAAATACTCACTTGTGCTTTGTTCATTTCTAATTTTATTGTGTTAAGCTGACGAAGTGAGTTGACTCAAGTAGTAAGAGCACCAATAAAGTAGATTTCAGTCTTAGATTTGAGTCACACCATGAATAAGCATGAAAACATATTATCCTTAATAGGGTAAAGTAGAGATTGAGTAATAATATATATATATTTTTTTTAATTTATAATAAGTGGAAATCACTAGTAAGCCCTATTTTTTGAAAAAAAAATTTATTGTATTTGAGAATGAAAAACAACAAATGTGAGACCTAAAGCCATTATTAAATCAAGTTTTGTTATATTTTATTAATTAAGTGTTTTAATTTTATCTTAAATTCTTCTTTTGTTTTATTTCTTCTTCTTTTTTCAATGATTACCCATCATTTCTATCATGTGCTTTTTATCTCCACCTCTTCTTGCTTTTCGTCTATTTTGTTTTTCTCCTAGAAGATGAATACAACATTTTTTTTCATTAAAAGAATGATAATAAGAGAGAGAAAAAAAAAACTCGAAGGATATTTACTCCTGGGCTTAATTTCTCTCAGTATTATTTTCTCTCGACTCATAATCATTACACATTAGCTTCTTTTTTTTTTGCCCTTTAGTCATCACAAAGACTAACCATACCATCCAGATAATTATGCTAATTAATATATTTATATATATAAATTTTATAGCTATAATATTTTTTTCTCTCTATTTTTTGTGATGAAAAAAAGTACGTGATGAATTTTAATTGGGTAAACTAATACCTATAAATAGGTTAAAAAATACTCACTAGATTTGTCACGACCAGAAATCTCAATCCATGACTTTCAGTAATTTTAAGTGAAATTATAAATATTCAATAAATTTGCAAAATTTAGAACAAACTAAGTACTTAGATTTTTATATTTTAGTCCTCATACGCTATAAAATTTTTAATAAGAAAACCTCTTATTAGTTTAAATTACTTAAGGAAAATGTTCACTCAAGTTTACAAGAATATTAGTTAATTTATTTAGAAACTTTTATTAAACCATAAATTCTTGTAAAATAAGATTAATAAAGTGTAGAGTCCGAATGTCTAAAAATAGCTTACAAAATCAATCAATTATAATTTTAAGTACTCAATTTAGTAGTAAAATCGTCCTCATACATCTACTTATTGAATACACTAAATTTGGCTAAATATTTAGATAAAGAAAGAAATTAAATATGATACAAGCACCCACCAGAGAATAGGAATAGGACTGCAAGCATAAGTCAAGCAGCTCTTTTAGCCATCATGACGACTACTCAAGTAGATAAACACCTAAAAGTGGGAGAAGTAGGGGGTGAGCATGCGAATACTTAGTAGAGATTTGATTACTGGCATTTTGTAATAAATGATATACTCATTTTAAATTCCTGCATGGTTAGTAAACTCTTCCAAAACTTTTATTTCTGAAATCCACTTATTAGACAATTTTTCAAAGGTTCACAAAATTCCAAACTTTTTTTAAACTTATTTACAAAACAAGTACATATATTCATATTAATCACAAACGCACTGAATACTATCTAATTTCGTAATATTTATGTTTTTTACATACATGAGTTCTAGTCATCTAATTGATGACCTTGAGTTTTCTTTCTTTTTTTTTTTTTTTTTCATTCTAGTGTTCTTTGGAACACTGTGATTCTATTATTCTATTGGAACACTGTGAGTTTTACTTTCTTTTCTTTTTTTTTTTAATTTTATTTTCCAGTGTTCTTTTGGATCACCGTAATTTCAATATTCTTTTAGAACACCGTGATTTCGTTAGTCATGTGAGATGAATATGCAATGTAATGCTATATAAATGACATGAATGAAGTGATGTATTATTTTCTATAAATTCATAAATAACCATGCAATGGTCCTTAATTAAACCATATTCACTTCTAAAACCAATTTTCCAAACTCATCAATTTTTCCATAACTGATTTTTCACTAAAATCCACAAAATTCAATTTCTGCATAAAACAATATAAGACATGATTCTCAGGTAGTTCAATATCAATATATTTTTCAAAATAGTCCATAGGCACATTTTCACAAATAATTTCACAAAATTCCATCTTTGATCATATAAATAAATTTGTAATAAAAACTACAATAAAGTTAAGTACTCGAATACCTATCTCAAATAAGTGTAATAATCCTTTATTAAAGCTTGCATGAATTTCCGTTAATTGTTTAAAAATCTGTTCGGTGAACTAATGACCAAAATAGCTCGTTTCAAAAAATCACTTTTTCCAACAGAGTCTTGAATGAGAAAACAAACTTCATCACTGAATTCCTAGTATCTAAGATAGTTAGGTTAGACAATTCAAGAGCCTTGTATTTGGAAGTCACTTCGAAATAGATCAATATTTTATATCAAACTTCGTGTTTTGACCTCATTGGATCCGAATTTGATGTCGAAACTTCGTTTCAAAGTCCCAAGCCATAAACAAGCTTTAAATTTGAAAGTTACAAAAATAAAATTTTTTGAAATATTTAGAAACATAAAAATTTCTATCGTTATTTATAAAAATAACAACTTCTTAACTAGTTGGCAGTATAGCCTCGCTTCTTACGCCACATATACCTGGTACAGAGGAATCTTCTTCACTGAGGCACCAGCTTTACAAATAGCAAGAGAAACAGCCAGTATAGCATTTGCTCCAAGCTGAAATATCCGATAGAAAACAGCTCAGTTCTTCTTCCCCCCCCTTTTTTTCCCCCAATTGGTATACAAAATATATAAATATATACACATATATTATCTAGTTCTCCCTTGGGAAAGATGGGAAAGGAGTTACTGCCACCAGAGTAGGATATAATAAGGGATGCCAAAAGGGAAAAGATACCTTTTGTTTGCACCAACCCCATTCATTGACAGTTCCATCAAGCTGTTGAACCATGTAATTGTCAATTTTGGTCTGTTCTGTTGGGTCCTGTAAGCACGTTCAAAAAAATGTCAGATATCGAAACCCACAAATTTTAAGATTTCTCAAGATAGTGTTGCTGAAAATAAACACAATAATACCTTGCCAATCAAAGCAGGTCCGATAATTGTATTCACATTTTCCACAGCCTAAACAGCAAGGAACCACGGCAAAACCGAATAGTGAGGTTAACTCCATACACCAGAAATAATTGATAAAACAACACAAGTATTATCGAAGAGAGTCGTACTGTAGTTTGAATCCAGTAATAACAAAAGCACACTACCAATGCACCAATGTAAATACTAACAGAAGAAAGAAAAGGTCAATCATGTAAAAAAGATTTTATGCTCAGAAAGAGAACATCATTGTGAGATCTTGCTATTGATTTAGTAACTAAAACACCATTGGCACTTACACTAGGCTTTTACAACCAATTCAGAACCGTATAGGCAGCATAATTATATTCAACATCAAAAACTCTAAAGTGAAATACCATATGAAAAATGAGTATAATAATCACATTAAGATACCTTATGGACACCTTTCCCAAGGTAATCTGATCCTCCATCTCTCAGTTCCAGGGCCTCAAGAAATATTTCAGAAACTGTCATTTTTCAAATCTCAGGCCGAAGCCCATTTTCAGTATTATCAATCTTTTAGCCCAATACTATGTCAAATTACAAAATTCCCACTTTTAGAAATATTTAGAAAAATATCACTTTTTCAATTCGAAAATTCTCTCGTTGCTGGATTTCGATTCAACATAAAACAACCATGTTTATTCATGATTTAATTTATCCTTTCACCTCATAAAATTTTCACAGCCAAAATAATTACTTAACAAACATAATTACAAAAGTATCACAATAATCGGAGCTGTTTCAGCCCAAAACAGTGGCTAAGATGCATCGGGTCCAGCTCAAGGAGAAGGTCTAAATCAACAGCGATGATTGACGGGGGTGAGAGGTGGCTGAAATAGCCAAAATTGGCCGCGACCAGCCGCGGTTCAAGCTTTCTTCCATGTCGTTGAGCGATGCCGACAGGCATGGTAGTCGGTGGTGCACCTTCGTCGGAAGCTAGCGAGAAGTTTCCGGTCGGAGCTGTAGGTCGGAGGGATGCCAGGGCTTAGGTTTTGGGCAAAGCTGATAAAGATGGTTGGGAGGGGTATCCTGTGAGAAGAAAGGAAGATGTGGGATCTAAAGGAAATTTAAAGATTTCGTGGCCACGTGGCAAATTTGACTTGCTCGGGTTTATTTCAAAAATTATTATTTAGCCCGTTGTTTTGAATATCTTCTCATTCTTACCCTCAAAAATTACTTTTGAGTCCCTATTTTAAAACTTTCTTTACAATTTCGCCCAAATAAAACTAGACTTAAAAATATCCATGTACATTTCAGATATTTTAAATTTTAAAAATATTAAATCATCAAGATACCCTTAGTCATAAATTACATTTTTACCCTTTTTAAAATCAGGTTTTTACAATATTGGTGCCCTAAATATATATATATATATATATATATATATCTAACAATTTAGATTTTCTTTTTTAATCCATTGTTCCATTATTTTTTTTTAATGATTGAGAAGAATAAAAAATTAACCTCTTTCCAGGGTTTTATAAGCAATTTCATACGTTTATCTCTTCTTTTTCTGGATACTGCTATATTATTAATTCTTAGATTGTCTCTTTTGGTAATTTTAATTATGGATAAATTTTTAATTAAAAATATGAATATATTGGGTCCAATTTTTGATAGATTTAGAACTTCTGGAGTTAAATAATTTATGACCGTTGATTGGTCCTTAAAAAAGTCATAAATAGTGTGAACCCAGTCAATAAACATTCTGATATTACTGTAAAAGTCATTTTAATAAAAATTATACTACCATCCATATCAAACTCTCTATGTGAAATTATGTACAGCTGGCCTACGGCGAAAAGTGAGCAATATGAAATATATAAAATCTATTAACATCCTTATTAGAATATATGCATCCTACTTGTTTTTGAAAAAATTAGATCTATTATACGATGAATTTTGAGAAGAAATCGATGTAATAAGGTGTTGAAGCTTTAGGATGTTACATAATAAGATTGTTATTAGTCCATCGGTTAACAACTTGAGTTTATGGATTGCATTGACAATAGCTTCCAATGAGTGTTTAGAGTTCAAAAGTCCCTTTGGATGAATTCTAAAAGGAGCTTCCAAATAAAACTCCCTAACTTGTCATATGTTAGACCTATTGTTTGTTTTGCATCTACCTTTATTTATTTGACTCGTGTTAGGCATTGTACTATTATATTGTTGGTCCACCTCTTGAATTCCTGAACTCATGGAATGGACTAATAATTTAACAAGGGCTTCCAGGGGATGTGGTGCAGTGTGGATACTTAATTAGTGCAAAATCTTGGAATATATATGCTCTTTCATCTTTGGCTATTAATGTTTCAAGTTATCAAATTAATTTTCTGGATTCTCTTGTAGTTGTGATTAATTAGTTTTGAATTGCCATGCTGAAATAGCCGTCTTCTTGTTTGAAAATTAATACCTCCACTATGCATGCAATTGTAGATGGTAAAAATATGAAATGTTTTGACTAATCAGGAATAAAAAGTGATTATATATAGATTTGTCAGCCGTGATTTGATGTTGTGTCAAGCGTACGGCCAAGTAAGTTATGTTGAATCACAGTAGACGGACTAATATGAAACGGGATTTAACTTAGGGGAGTTAGAACAGTTGAGAGAGTTGTGTTAGATGGGTGGCTAAGTTAATTAGTTTAGTTCCAACGGATTACACTAGGTTTGCTAGCATAAACGAGATTTGGCATGTGTGAGCGGGGTGATGAGTGCACAACTGATCAGCATGTAAGAGTGGTTAAGTTTGCTAGCAATATTACTAATTAAGTTCGTTCCAGAGGATTATACTAAATTTTGCTTTATCAGTGATACACAAACATATACGTATACAATGCAGTACTTACATGGCGCTGAACGGCGAATGGCATTAGTTTGAAGCAGAAGAAATCATGAGTTTTAATAGAGAGAGAGAGATGACAAATTCTTGAGTTTGAGGTTGGGAGGCTTGATGAGCCACTTGTTGCCTTGTATGTAAGTCATGCTCAAGAAAGGTCTGACTTCTGCATCAGAAAGTACCTTTGAATACTTAACTCGGCTAGAGGTGGTCGCCCCTGGTCCTGAACACTTGTACTCTCCGTAATACACACTCCTATATTTATCAAATAACATTTCGTTGGTTAGTAATCATTTCAAACATACAACATACGAAAATCAATATATCCATGCATGTAATATTACATTATACATGTATATATATATATATATATATATATATATAAAATACCTATTGCGTGGAGCCTGAATGGGCCACATGCTACTGGACCAACCACTTGCGTTGATAAGGGTGCCCATGTAGGTGTAAGCGAAAATCACCCTGGGACTCATCTTCCAAGCCCGGCCCAAGTAAGTGTCGCCGCTGCCCGTGATGTTGCAATGGATAAAAGTGAACCCGCTGTTCTCCGAAACCTTTACCCTAGCTTGTGCTGTGATCACTCCTATATTCTTGGCCACCGATTTTATAGTTGTGTTCTATATATATAGACATTAGACACATCAGTAAATGTAAATTTTGCTAAGTATCGCGCTTTTTGACTACCACCTGATATGACTAATGATTTATCCCAATATAATTGAAAAATGTCATTCAACATATTTACCATAAATTTTAATTCATCAATTAAACAGTGACACGACAACTCATTATTTGTCAGTTAGGTAGTATAAAAAAATTGATAATTCAGGTAGAATCCTGCCACTATCCATATTTATATTATGTTAGGGTTAGTTGTTAAAAAAAAAAACTCAAAGTTTGGTCTCTTCTCTAATTAAAACCCTATGTTTTGATTTCTATAAAAAAAAATACTTTTACATTTTGAAATTCAAAAAATTTATACTCATTATTTATATTTTAACAAATTTATTTTTCAAAAAATTACAAATCTAAACTCAGTATTCTTATTTCTAAATAGTTAAAGTATTTTAAAAAAAAAATTTTAAAAAATCTTGGACTAACATTATTTGGACAAAATATGGAAGAAGGGTACAAATTTTTGTAATTTCAAAATATGAAGCTTTTTTTTTTTAAAAAATACAAAATCCAAATCATGGGATTTAAGTCTTTTTTTTAATCTAAATATATTATCATGTAATTAACAAGCCGAATAAGCATAGCTGCATATGTTTGGTCAAGTCAAATTAATTAATACTTATTAACCTCTTAGGAGATATATATGGTATGTTCCCCCTATAATATATCTACCAAGTAGAGACATTATCTATTATGGTATATTTGTCTATATATTGTTATTATATATGTATATACCAAGTAGAGAGATTGTCCATTGCCAAAAATGAAATCGACGGTGCCTTCGATGTAGCAGTCCCTGAAGAAATGTCTGCCCTTGTCATCGCATAAGGTGTCTTGAAAGCCTATGAATTTGCAGTTATGGAAAGCCGCTTTGTCCCCTGAGATTCTCATTGCCACTGCTTGTTCACCCTCCTTATTCCCACTCGGCATTGGCGCCGAATTCTAACAATTTACACCATCCAATTACGGATTTAGACCATATATGTAACATATAAACTATTTCATTACATAAGTATATCATGACCAAAATGTGTCTCCAAACATTTTTTGAAACATATCATTTTCAACCAGATTATGGTGTAGTGCAATACTAACTTATGAAAAAGGTCACCTTAAAAACACACCGAAAAATAAAATAAAATAAAAAGCTTGGGGATTTTTTTTTGACTTTTTTTTTTTGGAAAAATAAAAGTTTTCTAGTTCTAGGGTAATAATGAGCTAGGTGCGTTGCTCCTTGCATGCCATGTATAACGGTGGATATGTTCCACGCTTCGTGGTCACGAGCTCCGTATAGGCCGCTAATGATTGCAATATTCCATTTTCTTGTTAACCAATTATGCTTTAAAGGGAAACGTATTGTAATTCTACTCAAATGAAGGGGGGAAAAAAAAAAGAAAGAAAGAAATCAGGCAAAAATAGTTTGATTGAATTCAAGTTTCAAACGTTAGTTCAATTTAGTCTAAGGTAACGAGTCAATTTGCAAAGCAAAATTGACATATAATTTTTTAAAAAAGAAAAAAGCAAACCTTAAAAGCCATATACGTTAATATATAATCTAAGTTACTTAACGTACACACGTACCACGAATGCAATATTAACAGCAACGAAGTAGGCGGACTCAACCGCCACGGTGGCACTGTACACTGTCCCGTACGTTTTGGCGGTGCCGTCAAACGTTATGACGGGCACGTCATCCTCGTCCCCATAGAAAGTAACGAAGGCCTTCGACCTATCCACCGTTATCTTCTCGCGGTAGACCCCACCACCTATCCAAATCACCACGCGCCGCGTGTTACCCGACGAGATGCTCTTAACGGCTTCCGTCACCGTCTTGAAGTCCCCACTGCCGTCCTTTCTCACCTTAACGACCTTAACGGCGAGCTCCGCCTCCCTCAGCTGCTTGTCGAGGCTGAACTTAGTAACTGTCTCACCACCATTGGCGCCCTTTAGGTACGCTCTCATGTTGCTCTCGATCCACGCGTCCAGCTTTGATTGCTCCGCCGGAATCAATGTTGGGCGGGCCGATATTGTAATTACCTGTAAAACCAGGACTATCTCTGCAAATAACAAGACCAGTTTCGATGCCATTTTTTCAGGCTTCTCCTTCTTCTTCCTCTTGGTTTTTTTTATTCGTTTTTGCTAAAAAAAATGTTTTAATTAATTATTGTTTTGGTAATAGCTATGGAGCTTTATATATACAGTGGTGGTTCATGAAGGTGTGTACGTGATTTTCGTGGGTACGGTTTGTGGTGATGATAATCAGTTATGTTGTTATGTAAAAATGACCTTAATATCCAGAGGTGCAACGAAAGATTTAAGAAAGATGATTTTGTTTTAAGTGTGACTATGATCACAATTCGGGGGTATTTTGGGGATAAAAATATACTTTAGGAGTATGTAGCTGGGTTTTGAAGAGTAATAACGAGAGTTTGTTACTAGTTAGGGCCGTGAAATGATTAAAGATTGGTGGATGTGAGTTTCGAGAAGGGAATGAGTTCGTAACAGTTTTTCCATTAAATATTAATGATCCAATTAACATAATTAACTGCAATGTCGTTTTGAGATGACAACATTGGAGATGTACGCTTTCGAGTACTGTATGGCGGGATCTCAATTTCGTCCATTTTTTGAAACCAGAAAAATAAAATTTCGGCTCGGTACTTTTTTACTGTGGTAACCGGTGTTGACGGAGGTTTTGTCAACAATAAATTTGAAAAAATTATAAAATGTGGCTTGTGTGTGAAAAAAATAAATTAATCAAACCAAATAAAGAGACAAGAATTTTATAATAGTTCAGCCCTAAAAAAGATAAGCCTACGTTTACTATTTTTTACTATTTTCTGGAGAATTACAAGAGCTCAAAATTATAATGTGTTGTCCAGAAAGAAGAAGCAAGAGTTTAAAAAATTCCCAAAACATCTCAAAGATAAAAGATCAAAGATTAAAAAGAATCCCCTACTAAAACATTGAACTCCATTTATATAGGTAAAGATAGCTCAATGTTTCTTAATTGTGAGAATGGATAATTGTATAATTAGAGAATACAATTCGAGTAACAATATAACTGTGTAATAACTTAAATGAGATGACTGGTCGATCTTGAAAGAGAAACTTTTGTTTCCCTTTCTTTGTAGGTTACCCGTTGGACGAAACTTAGTTTAGTTTACTTTTCATTCTGCTCGTACTGAAGGTCGCACTTAACTCTTTCGGAAGAGGTCACACTAACTTATGCGGTGGAGGTCACACTTAACTCTTACTCATGCGACCTGACACGTTCAGTTGGTTAACTTTTTCCTTTTTGGTATTAACCAACATATAGGATTTTAGGCTGCACAACAATTGCCCCCCAGCTCCATTAGTTCTTTAGGACAAAATGGAGCTTCCTTCTACTATAAGTGCGAGCTTAAAAAATGCGATGTCATGACCTGGACTTGAGACCTTTGAAGAGTCGCCAGATCTCAAATCTCACCTTTTCAAGATCACGCGCATATTTTTCTGACAGATGAAACCACGTGTCACCTTTTCTAAGAAGAATAACACAACTCGAGGAGACTTTTTCCTTCTTTTTCTTTTTTAAACAGACACAATGATAGCGATGACGCCAGCTGTTGTCTTAAATCAAATCGTTTCAAACCTAGGATGAGACCCCAAAACTGCTCGCATATAGCTAAGGTCCCTGATGCTCGCATAGGACTAAATCCATCCATATTTCTTTTCAGATGTCTAGTTGTGAGGATTTTAGGGAAGGGAATGCATTCTCAGGAGAATCTTCCTATACTAGCATTAGCTACATAAACCTCGAAGATTATCTTGAGCCAGAACCCAAAGTTGAGATAGCTAGGGTCAGGCAAAGTAGTCCTCGCATAGGTGACCTTCCTTAAGACCAATGGCTCCGGCATATCAGAGATGTCCCTGCGTTCGCAACGGGTTATCAATATGTAGAGGGAGACTGGTCATGTACTAATATAAGGACGAGCTGTACCACGAACAGGCTCAGCAAGATCGTGCACAACTACAAGATCACCATCCCCCTTCGCCTTCCCATAGAGTTCAATCGACTACATACACCACCTCGTGGAATTACTTCATTCTCTGAAGCAGTTCTTAAATACGGGGTCCACCTCCTACTTCATCCTTACATAAAATCCATCGTCGATTATTATGGAGTCATTCCTTTTCAACTAACTCCAAAAACTTATAGATACATGATAAGTCTGTACATACTATACCATAAACTAGGCTTAGAAACCCCCACTCCTGAAGAGTTCGCTTGGTTTTACTAAGTGAAATCAAACCTATCAGACTTTGGCTTCTTTTATGCGAGCAAGTGATCGAACCAAGCAATAAAAACTATCTACGAGGTTCACAACAACATGGAAAAATAGAAAAATCCATTTTTCCACTTTGACTATGCCGATAATGGCTTCTTTCAAAATCCTGGTAAGTAGCTTTCAGTTTATCGCCTTTTTTGTATAATCATAGTATTCTGATCGCACTCGTATGTCATGTAGATAATAGGGAACGACCTGGACTTTCTAAAGAACAGCTTGCAAGGGTGTACAGAATAAACGACCTTCCGATTGAAGAATTCGATTGGAAGAAACTTAGGACTACCAAGAACTTAGTCGCTTGCGGTCTGCTTCCATGGGGAGCCGCATTCGTGGATTTCACCGTCTGTTCGACCAGACCCTCGAGCTCGAAGAAGAAGAAGCCGAGGAAGTAGACAGAAAAGAGTACCTCATCTTCCAAACCTAGGAAACGAAAAGTACCTGCCACCCCTATAACCTCGGAACCATCATCTCCAGAAACCGCATCACTACTAGCTTCTCAACAGTAAGAAGGTAATTATATATATATATATATATATTTTTTATCATCATCGTATTATGTCACCTCGCATGCTGACTTACATCTGTACAGAAATGGTTACTGGTAGTGGACTACGAGCACCGCCTTCTACTCTGGGGTCAATGACAAGGTCCAAGATGCCAGAGAGCACATCTCCATCGACGTCAAAAGAGAAAGAGAAGGTCGACACTTCCAAGAAACAAAAAGTCACCTTCGAAGATATCCCGACAAGCTCACCTCCTCTTCAGCCTCAAACTGTGAATCATCCCGATCCATCCAAGGAGACTATCACTTCTTTGGAACCGAACCAGGTTGATAAAGACGAGGAGCTTTTCGCACTCTTTAACCAATTACTGGAGAAGGCTGGTATGAGCATAGCCTTCATTGATCGCTTCACTTCTGAAGATGGCTGGAAGAGGATGAAGCGACGATCAGCCAAGGTTGCCTTTGGTTCTGCGATGAGGATGTTGGCGAATGTAAGCATCTTCTATTTTCTCTTTTCAACTCATTTTTCTGGCATTGATGTGTTATATTTTCAGACTGCTACAGCTGCTGTCCTGATGCATAACCCATTCCTTGAGTGTTTGGAGAAGGCCGAAAAAGTCGAAGAGATAACCTAAGCATTCGAGGACTCAGAGAAGGCTTGCGAGGAGGAGAAAAAAGCCTTCAATTTAGAGAGGCAGCAGCTGCTCGAAGGTCTGGCCAAGGAGAAGTTCGAAAAGGAGAAGCTCGAGGAAAAAATTAAAGAGCTTGAAAAGACTTTCTCCGAGCATCCGGATCGCATGAAGGAGACGACGACAGAGGCGGCTCATAAGGCTATTGAAGAATTCAAGGCTATTGAAGTCAAAGAGCTCGAAGAAAAAGCCAGTGACATCGCCTCGTCGACCATTATATATAACATCTTCTGCGAGCATCCGAACTTCGACTTTTCCATCCTTGGCGAAGACGTGGTCGAGCTTGTCTGGAGTTGGAAGGAAGCGGAAGCTACCAAAGCTGGAGATGGTGGAGCGCGCATGTCTGCATAAATTTTTTTTTTATTTTTTAACTTCAGAATAATACGGGCTTTGTCCCCTTCTTATTTGTATTTCTTTGCTTGCATACAGGTGCGAGTTTTTATCAATAAATAAATGCTTTCTTTATTAGACGTTTATTCTTTCAAAACAATCAACACACTAAGTCGTAATATAAAAGATAATTAATTTAACCAAGTAGTTAATCACTAGGTGACTGATCGGTACACTATTGCGATTCGAATCCAATACACTTTAAATGGTTGTGTTAGGATAGGTTAGGTCGCTTAAAAAAAAAGCAAGTATAAGTGATGCAAACTCAATACTGTTTTTCAAAAGTTCCATGGTAAAATGTAAATATAGTAATTGATCACATCAATATAGCAATATATCACATCGAATAATGAACATTTTGCTTAGTTACTTTATTGTTCAATGAGGGAAATTGCGTAATACGACATGCTAAGGCATAAAGCGAGGAGAAAATCCTAAGATTTTAAGAAATTTTAGATATTTCGGTGATCTAAAATTCCGACCCCTCTAAATGGACGTTTTGCATAGTCCCTTAGGAAGCAAGTAGGAGATAATATTCTGATCCCACTGCCCCCCGAGTCTTATGGTGTTCAAAGACTGCCATAAAACTATAAAAGGTACCAAATCAAATGATCGATGAGGAGACACCCTTATTGATGATGACGAATGACGAATGACGATCAACGAATGACGATCAATGAATAACGATCAATGAATGACGAACAACGAATGATAATCAACGAATGACGATCAACGAATGATGAACAACGAATGACGAATAAGTAGATATCTTTATTGATGAATGACGAATACATGAAGATTTACTGAATGATGGCACCAATAACATACGGTCCTTCCCAAGAGGATCCAAATACACCAGCACCGTGCTCTTTATTATTTGATAGGAATTACCGAAGAACAAGGTCACCAACTTTAAACCCTCGGATTCTAACTTTAGAGTTATAATATCGAGCCGTGCGCTATTGATATGATGCGATCCGAAGCTGAGACTACTCGCGCCTTTCTTCTAAAAGATCGACCTTAATCCTCATTAGCACGCTACTTTGATCTTGCTCATAGGTAGATCATCGTATCTATATTGAGGCAGTGATACATGATATTCGGATCAATCCCCACCATATCCGAATATTACTATGCGAAGATATCCAAATTTAATTTCAGAAAAGCGATTAATGATGCTCGCACGGGTTCTTGAAGCTTCGCTCCGATTTTAAGAACCTTCGAAGACATATCGATTGGCAAATCTTCCAAGTCTTCTATAGGTCTAGTTTTGACCTCACCAAAAAAAAATTCGAGGGTCGAGGTCATCGATTGCCGTTCCACATGACACTTCGCCTGACGCTTCTGATGCTTCTCCTTGTAGCTGGACCATCATTGTGCAAGGTATTATATCTTTTCTTGCGAGCTTTATTGAGTTATTATAACAAGTCCTCGCATCATATTGGTTGTCACGCACCTCGCCTACTCCTTGTTGAGTCAGGAATTTCATAGCGAGATGATAGATCGATGTTACTGCTCGAAGTTCCCTCAGTGTCGGTCTTCCTAATACAGCATTAAATGCAGAGGGGCAATCCACAACTAAGAATTAGGTCATTACTGTCAAAATCCTAGGATAGGTTCCAACGTTGACCATTAACTCAATCATGCCCCTGGGCATTATGCTATTACTAGTAAATCTGTAGAGTGAGGTGACAGCGGGCTTCATGTCACTTTCATTCAACCCCATCTTCTTAAAGGCGTCGTAGTACAGGATGTCAACAGCACTTCCATTATCGACCAATACTCGCCATAACTGCGTGCTTCCACAATTGATCTTTATGACCAACGCATCATTATGTGGATAATGGACCTCTCTCGCGTCTTGTTCTACGAAGGTAATATCTATATCCGGTACTCGCTGAAGCTTTCGTGGTCACTGTTCAAGGTGCATGACGTTGGTCAATGGCTGCTTCCGAGCTTCTCATGCATACCTATCCTGCGCTCTCTTGGAATCTCCACCAACGTGCAGTCCTCCGAAAATAGTTCACACCTCGCGCTGACTTTCTGGAGGTCGCTGTCGGTTTTCTTCTCGCCTTTCATTATTCTATTTAGAGTACTGCCACAGCCACCCTTCTTTAATTAATCTTTCGATCTCATCTTTCAGGGCAAAATAGTTATTGGTATCGTGTCCAATATCATTGTGATACCGACAAAACTTGTTGGGGTCGCACCTCGCTCTATCTTTTTTCATCGGTTCCAGTTGACGATACTGCTCATGTTGGTTTGTGACCGCATAGATATGATCTATGGGTGCATTTAATTCAGTCTAATTATTGAACCTCATAGGAGCTCTTGGAATCTCCTGCTTTTTCTATTTGGGCTGCTTTTCAGTCGAATGTTCATTACTCCTTTTGTTCGACTTCTTATCATTATTGTTGTCGTTTATGGTCGCATCTTTGGTAGCATCCTTTCCTCCTTCCTTTGTCATCTTATGAAGGTTTTCGCATAAAGATTCCACCCTTATATGTCGACCAACTCTTCGATAGAACTCTTCAAGGGTTCTGCATTCTCGCTCTAGTAACTCTTCGCAGAGTTTAGTTTCTGGTCGTACCCTAGCCATCATTAGATTTAAGACTCCTCCCTCAGGCGGGTTATTGACCTTTGCCAACTCTGAGGTAAAACGATTTAGGTAAGATCGTAGAGTTTCCTCCATGCCTTGCCGAATAGCAAACAGACTTATCAGTGGAACAGTAAAATTCTTTGCGGCCTGGAATTGCCTCAAGAATTTACTCTGAAGCTGTTGCCAGGACGAGATTGAACTAGACTTGAGTCCTCGGAACCACTTCTTCACAGCTCATGTGAGAGTTACAGCAAAGCATCAATAATGTGCGAGATCATCAACATGATGAAGTTCCATCAGGTCACTGAAGTGATCTATATGGTCCTGCGGATCAGTTTTCCCATAAAAAATGTTTATGGTAGGAAGTTTAAAGCCAGCAGGTAAGGCGACAGCTCGAACCTCCTCGCTGAATGGCGATTAATGATACCCATCAGGGAGCTCATCGTCCTAATCAGCAAGTGCATCTAAAGCAATCCTCAGATTATGAACATCGACGTTCAGAGGGAGAACATTCTCTCTTACTGGTGGTAGGAATGGCCTCTGATCATTGTCACGATATAAGGCAGGTTGGTTAGGTAGGGTTTGCTGTGACCTTAAGGATTCCAATGAAACAGTGCGATGAGATTGACTTTGGTCGTTGTGATGCGATATGGATCGCTCCTGACTACGTTGCTGATCCAGATGTTGTCTCAGGTCTGTAAGATTCTGTCGAGATTCCTTACTGATCCTTTCAAAGACACTCCTCGATTGACATTTTTGCTCGTGCTCAAGATAATCATGATTGATGGTTGTTCTCTGGGAAGGCTGTCCACGATCACGATCAGTGCTCGAACTTTCAGTACCAGATACCAGAGGCAAGTTTGCGACCTTGCCTTTTCCCTTGGAGATGCAATCTCCTCGATGCTTCTGCCAGGCTTTATAACCGGTCACGGTTTCTTGTCTCCAGGATCTAAATTCCTCTCTCAGGTTGTTGAGCAGGATGTTCTCTAAGACATTCGTGCTGTGGTAGAGTTAGCATCTGTCCCTCAGCAAGTCATCGTAGAGAGTCATTAATCTAACTTGTAATTTGCTAAAAGTTCACCAGTGCTTCCTCCATGTGATCCTATCTCTGGACAATATTTTCCAGTGCGGTAACGGCAGGCTGATCCTGAGCAGGATCTACCTATGCAGCAAGGGTACTTTGGGGATGATTTTGGCTAGTTTCGGTGTTTCTGTTAGTGTTTCTGGTATTTGCCATTATTGAAAGAAGTGGAATGGACAAACTTTTCTGCAGAAATAGCCCTCCTTCTAGCGCCAATTGTTGACAAAGGTTTTGTCAACAATAAATTTAGAAAAATTACAAAATGTGGCTTGTGTGTGAAAAGGGTTAATTAATCAAAGCAAATAAAGAGACAAGAATTTTATAGTGGTTCAGCCCCAAAAAAGATGAGCCTACGTCCACTGTTTTTTACTATTTTCTGGAGAATTACAAGAACTCAAAATTACAATGTATTGTCCGGAAAGAAGAAGCAAGAGTTTAAAAAGTTTCCAAAAGATCTCAAAAATAAAAGATCAAAGATTAAAAAGAATCCCCCACTAAAACATTGAATTCCCTTTATATAGGTAAGGATAGCTCAATGTTTCCTAATTGTGAGAATATGTAACTATATAATTAGAGAATACAATTCGAATAATAATATAACTGGGTAATAACTTAAATGAGATGACTGGTTGATCTTGAAAGAGAAACTTTTGTTTTCCTTTCTTTGTAGGTTACCCGTTTGACGAAATTTAGTCTAGTTTCCTTTTCATTCTGGTCGTACTTAAGGTCGTACTTAACTCTTTCGGAGGAGGTCACACTAACTTATGCGGTGGAGGTCGCATTTAACTCTTACTCATGTGACTTGACGTTCATTTGGTCAACTTTTCCCTTTTTGGTATTGACCAACATATAGGATTTTAGACCGCACAACAACCGGTAACGTAATAGTGCAAATATGAAAACTATAAGTTTGTTATGAACTTGTATAAGACTTAATAGAGACATGTTTAGAGCCGGTGCATTACTGTATTATAAGCCAGAAATGCCGAATTAATTAAGTAATATTTAAATTGTTAAAATGAGTAAAATTATACTTAAGAATAACCTTAATTCGTTGTCAAACATGGTTATAGTTAAGAGTGATTGATTTGAGCACTTGCGAGCAAAAATTTTAAGTATTAAAAGTTTGTACTCTACTTAATAAGAATAAAGATGTAACAACTCAAATTTTTCAAAGATATTCTCATTTTTTCCCTAAAAAAAATTACTTAAAAAATATATATAATATTTTAATTAAGTGATGGGACCTATTTTTTATTTTTAAATATGCCTCTTCCTTTAATTTACTCTCGTACCCGACAACTTTCCTATTCTCTCTCTCTTTCTTTTTCTTTTTCTCCTTCTTCCTTTTTCCTCCTCCTTCTTCTTCTTCGTAAACTTTAGCAAAACAAGATACCACCTATAGACGGTAAACCTAAGCTTCTCCCCCTATGACTAGCATCAACTCTTTTCGGCAAATCAACTCCGATAAGTTGATTTCTAAGTTTATTTGGACATTTTACAAACTAATTTGTAGCATAAATACAATTATTTTTGTGAAGTTGTTCTTATGGCCTTAAAAATTATATGAGGTGGAAAATGAGATTGAATCATAAATAAATATGGAGGTATCATGTTAAAATAATATCCGATTAGAGAGAAATATTAAATTGAAAAACATGATATTTTCTGATTCGGGACAAAAGTGATATTATACAAAAATGAATAATATAGGAGTGAAGTCTCTTACTATTAAAAGTGGGCCTTGGGCTGAGCTTAGAAAACTGATTTTTCTAAAACATTTATGCAAAAAAGACATTTTTACAAATAATTAACAAAGTTGAAGTTTTTTCAAATATTTTTTAAAGTGATATTTTTCTAAATAATTTTGTGATAATAATATTTTATGAAATATTTCAGAAACATGATATTTATTTAAATAAACAACAAATATGATATCTTTCTAAATACTTTGAAAAAAGTGGACATTTTTCAAATTGATTCCAAAAAGAGATATTTTTGTAATTCTCGGATTTAGAGCCTGTTTAACACTCAGAATCTCGAAATTGATTTTTGATTTCAAATTTGGATTTAATGAGGTCGAGAAATGAATTTTGATATATAGTATTGCTATGTTTCGACATGGCACATAGTTTGAGGCTCGTGAATAGTATCGTTTTGCGTATCACAAAGTGAGTCTTAGAATGGGACCTAACTTGGATGAAGTATATATCTAACCTAGTACTTTTGGGTGCTCTGAATTCAGTGGTGACCTCTATTTCTCCATCTGAGGCTCCGGTGGAAAAGTCACTTTTCAAGTTGACTTAACAAGATCCCGAAACGACCATCCGAGCACCCAAGTGACCAACATGAGATTCTTCAAGTGTCATTGGCCTGGTATAACAACCATATCGAGGTAAAGGATTCAATTACCTTATTTTCTATTATTTTTAATAAAAATTGGAATATGTTATGCAAAGTGAAATTTCGTGAATTTATGTTATTAAATTTTTTTTAGTGATTATTTTAGAGAACTGTGAATTTGTGAAATATTGTGGACTACTTTAGATATTTTACGTATAATTTGGTACAAGTTTTATACTTGAGATTTGATTAAACCATTGGAATTGTATAGTTGGATTTTAAAGTGCACAATAGATTTTTATTTAAAAATCAGAATATGTCTAGGGTATTACTACATAGTTATTTTTATTACTCATCATATTGCACATAGCATAGGATCATACATGAGGTCCATCTTAGGGGTCACGGTGTTTAGTGGGCAACTATTGTTTCTGCCCTTAGTGAGAGCCCATAAATCTGCGCAAGATTTTCAGGTTCCCCCATTCGGTAGATGTAGACATTCAGTTGCCCCTCCAGTTCGATAGGCATAGATACATAGATGTCCCTCTAGTTTTCTAGAATTTGGTATCAGGCAGAGAGTACTCAATACGGGTATATAGTACGGGTTACTCTAGTTCATGATGAGAGGATGTGAGCTCATGAGATTGTTTAATTTGTGATATGTGCACTGTGGATTATTTACATGACTTCTCTTTATTGATTTTGAATATAATTCCTTGATGATTTTAACTTCTTTTGATTAGATATATTGTGAATTGTTTTCAAAACTACTAACCATGCATGGAATTTAAAAATAAATGTTTTCCCAAAATGGTAATTGGGTATCCTATTAGGTATTTTATGCTCACCCCCTACTTTCTCCCCTTTTCAGGTATTGATTTATTTTATGGTAATTATACTAGTGGCTTGGCAAGCATGTTTGGCATATGCTTGCAGTTCTAATCGTCTTTATACTCTATATCATTTTCCCTTTCCAAAGTCAAATTTATTTAGCCAATAGTAGTATATTTACTAAGCAGATATATGAAGATAATTTCTATATTAAATCGAGTACATAGAAAGAGAGATGATTTTATGTATTGAATAATGGGCCTAGGATTTTAAATTGAACTCATTTATTAAATTTTGTGAATTGATAAAAGTTTCTAAACATGTTTAGTAGGATTTTCTCTAATCTTAAAATGAAGAACTTCTTAGAAATTTAAAACTAGTGGATAAGGTCAAGATTTTCAAATTTGTCCAATCTTGAAATTTACTTAGTTTAGAGGACTAAAACATATATTTCAAGTACTCGATTTCTTTGAAAGTTTAGAAACTACTGTTTATCAATGTTTTCACTTAAAATTACTAAAAATCACGACCTTGATTTTCCGGTTGTGACAAAAAATGTAAGAGCAAATTACTAATTAGTAAGATAATTCATTCATAACTTTTGAGAAAATGAATGAGAAGAAAATCATAGGGAAATTAACACAAGTAATAGAAATTTGGATGGATACAATGATTTTTTTAGAAGTATTTAATGGTGTTACAGTGTTATGTGACTTTGCATATATGGTCACAAATTGTATGTAAGGGACTAGGACATTACTATAAATCATTGCAACAATCTTCACCTACGAATTCAAGCATCGGTAAAGGTGCAAAAAATGCGTCGCCAAATGTTAATAAGTTTTCGCGACACAAAATTTCGTCAGCAACAAGCATCGACAAAAGTTTGTCAGCAAAGGGATATTCTAGACACAATACTCCACTCTGTCGCAAAAGATATTTTTTGCTGACGAATTACAAGGATCGGAGAAGGTATGGCATCGGAAAAAAACTAATCAAATTTCAAAAATTGCACAATCTTTTCCCGACAGGTTACTCTTGGTGCGTCGCCAAAGCTTTAGATTAGCTCAACCTTTGCTGACGCTCTTTCTCGTCGGGAAATTCCGATCTTTACCAATGTATTTTCTCGTCAGGAAATACCCTCTTGGTGGTGACCTTTGCCGACGCATTTTGCGGACACATTGCCAAAAAATACCATATTAAGAAAAACAAAAATTATTTAAAATTAACAAATATTAAAAATTGTAATAAAATTAAATAATAAAAGAGATTAAATACAAATTACTAAATAATAAAAACTAAATATATTAAATAGAAATAGTATTTAATATAAAAGGTATGTAAATTACACAATTTAAAGACACAAATGAAAAAAAACAAGCTACTGGGACGAAGGAGGTGGCGGAGGCTGCGTCAGAGGCAGTAACTGAATGTTCAGGCCGTTATTATCCAGCTGAGCTATTAGTGACTGAAGCAGCCACTGTTGATCATCGAGGCGACGCTGAGTCTTGGCTTGATGCTCTTCGAGCTTGTGTTGATACTCTGCATCCTTCTCGGCCAACTGTTGCTTCATGCTGGTGATCGTCTCTGCATGCTCCCGCTGCACGGCAGCAACATTGCTTATGCTAGCAGCTCTGAGAACTCCAACACTCTTTAACCGAGGGAGCGAGCCTGAGTCATGATGGCGTACTCGTCAATTGCAATGGAACCCACAATAGACTCAGCTGATAATGCTAGGTCCACTGGGTCTGCGATCTTATGAGCTTGAGCCTGAGCTTGAGTCAATGCCTCCTCCCTCGAAGCAACCATCTTAGCCTATCACAAAAATAAAAGTTATGTTAATTTCTAAAAATATACATTTCTATTAATTGGGAAATAATAAACATAAAAAAAATACTTACATGTTTTTGTTGAGTGTTCTCATTTCTCCAGCTGTTGTTTTTGAAATGTTTTTCCTCGAAGCAGTCAATTGGACTCATAAGCTCTACAGTCTCTGGATTGCCCTAAAAAATTTACTATTGTTAAGGAATATGTAATTAACAGTGAATATGGTAAAAAATTAAAATTTTGTAAGTTGTCTTACCTCCTTATGTATGTGGCCTATAATTGACAACGACCCTGGACCAGGGGCATATAACTGCTTCGACCTCTTCTCAGAATTTTGAGAAAAATCTTTCTGGGAAAAAATTAAATAAAATCTTAGTTATTCAAGTAATAACAAAATAATTAATATTGACTGAGACTTTTGGAAAAATATATAACCTCAACATCCTTAGATGCAAAATGATCGCTTAAAATCTCCCAATGGTCCTCAGGAATATTTTTGTACGATTTAGCCTTGGCTGCAGCCAAAGCCTCCTTTCCACCGACTATGATAAAATGCATCTTCATGTTGTTCCTCTAGTCTCTCAAATAGTGCATCATGGATTGTTCGATAGAGTCTATAAAGATGATATTGTCCCAAGGATAGTTAAACTTTCTCTGATTATCAGTAATTAACAATTAATTAATATATATATAAAAAGAGATGAAAAAAAAATAAGAGACAAAAAAAAAAATAAAATTTAAAACACTTACATCTAGTCGCTCAAAAATAAGGTCTAAGTCCTCCTTCTTAACGTCCTTCCAAGCGAGAGTGGATGCTTATATCGTCTCTTGAATTAATTTAGCAAGCAAGTTCAAGAATATCTTGCCATGCGTCAAAACTAGCTTCCCCGTCTGCTCGTCATGTTGCACCTTCAACTTGGCGACTTTTGCTCATCTAAGCTCCTTCTTAATCATAATCTCTCTCATCTCTTCCCTGATCCTCTTTCCTTTAGGGTTGGATCCGTCACTACTCGACCCAGAACTAAGAGGTGCGCCACCTGCACTAGACATCCTACAAAGAAAATATTTAGCAAATTTTAGAATTTAATTTTATGCCAACTTAAAATAAACAATGTAGAATTTTTATGAGTACAAAATCACTAGAAAAAAACTTTTAAACCTCATCATCAGATATGTTATTATTTTCCTCTGAACTTGTATCATTATCAAAAATTTCAATCTCTTCATCACCATATTCTTCTAGTATGTCATCCTCAAATTTATCATCATCAACTATAAAGTCATCTTGCATGACAACACGAGATTCATGAAGTAATTCATCAATATTATTAACTTCAGCTGGTTCAACATCATCCCGCTGATATCTAACATTGTCCAACTCCAGAAGCTCAACCCATAGTTAGAATGTCGAAGAGTATGCCTCTTGCAAAATAGGGACGTCATTCGATGTTTTTGTAGTATCATCATCTTCCATATTTGGAAAGTCCCATATATTTCGAGGTGTGTATTTGTTCACAAGTTTCCACGATGGCCCAAGCTTGTCATCATTAGTATAATATATCAACTCGGCTTGTGATGCAAGTATGAAAGGGTCATTATTGTACCAATAAGCATTGACAAATACACCTGTAAAACGATCATCTTGCTGAATCCGTTTTTTCCTTGGATCAGTATCAAACTATTTGCACCTAAATATCAAAACACTGCAATTTTTTATATACGAAAACTCTAATACTTCTTGGAGCACACCATACAAATAATTTCCATCAGAGCCAGGTACACGAATACCAAAATTTTGAGTCTTGTGTCTAACGTCTCGTTTCTCAACTAAAAATTTTACACCATTGACTACACATCTAGGACAAGAGAATGCAGAAAAGTTAGATCTGCAAGCCAATGCATGTAATTCATCGTTGAACTCATCAGAGTTTGTTGCTCATAGTAGATTTATCTACACAAAAATTGATGACATAAGACTTCAATTACATCATTGAAGAAGGAAATTTTGAGAATGAGATAAGATAATAGAATCACACCCAGGTCTTAAACCATGACGGAAACTCAACTTCCTGTTGTTGTTCAAGATTTGTAACACCTTTAGCCTCCAGCTCTCTCATATACTCACTACATTTATGTAATATTATATATTAGTGGATTGAAATTAAAAAGTGAACTTTGGGTCATAACAAGAAAAAAAATTAGATACTTACTCAAGATATTTCTGTACTTCGATGCAATTGTTCATCACGTACCATTCAACTTTTAACCAATCAGATGGTTGAAGAATTACAATATCTTTTTTACCTAATAGGTGACCAACACACTGAAAAATCGATAATTGTCGGTGCGGATGAGAGTCAACCTCGTCATTGTTTCGATTGGGTCGATTAAATCGAGTCTCAGCACCCGGTATATACATAGAGCAAAATGTGAGGGCTTTATTTACGATGTAAGCTTCAGCAATAGAACCCTCAGGACATGCCCGATTTCGAACATATTGCTTGTAAACACCTATGGCATGTTCAATAGAATACATCCATCTAAAATGTACAGGAACACCTAGTAGTGCCTCTACTGGTAAATGGACAGTTAAATGAACCATTATATCAAAAAAGACAGGAGGAAATATTCTTTTCAACTTAGCCAATATGATGATCACATTCTGCTGAAGCTTTTCTAGATCGGCCACATCAAGTGTTTGTGAGCATAATTGTTGGAAGACATAGCATAACTCAGTAATAGTCTCACGAATTTCTTTTTTTTAAGTATGGTCGAATCCCAGCAGATACTAGACGTTGAAACAATACATAACAATCATGTGATTTTAATCCGGATATCTTATCTTCTGCATCGCTCACATTTCTTGCTAGGTTGGCTGCAAATCCATCAGAATATCTGACTAACTTGATGAATTGATAAAATTTCTTTCGCTCCTCAACACTTAACGTGTAAGAAGCATGTGGTTTCTTCCATCTATTCCTCACTTTGTAAAGATGCAACTCTTTACAAATTTTCATATCGGCAAGATCAAGCCTAGCCTTATTTGTATCCTTAGATTTGCCCTCGATGCTTAATAGTGTTCCCAATACTTTGTCGCACACATTCTTCTAATATGTATAACATCTAAATTATGTCTTAATAAAAAGTTCCTCCAATATTCAAGCTCGAAAAAATGCACTTTTTGGACCAATTTAGCTCGACTGCAGTGCGTTTTCTTTTCACACTCCTATATTCTTTATGCTTTCTAGGCAACATGATTTGCAAATACTCCAATTGTCTCAAGATGTCTTCTCTGGAGTACTTATCAGGTACCAGCCTCATTTCATAATGACCATTAAACTGTTTACTTTTTCTCATACAATCATCCATCGGAAGAAAGCGTCTATGCCCGATATATGCAACCTTACTTCGAATCCCCACAGATGGAGTTTCTTCATTATAAGTTGGACAAGCCTTATACCTCTTAGTGATCCATCTTGACATCAAGGCATATGTTGTGTAGTTGTTGATGGTCCATATTACTGTAGCACATATACGAAATGTATTGCCATTTACTGCATCTCAAGTTTGTATACCATTCACCCACAGTTCTTGTAGCTCGTCAATAAGAGGCCTCACAAAGATGTCCATGTCTTTTCCAGGAGCCTTTGGACCAAGAATTAGAAGAGATAGCATCATGGACTCCGATTTCATGCACTTCCAAAGTGGCAAGTTATACGGAATGAGTATAATTGGCCACATGGAATATGCATTACTTATATTCCTGAAAGGGTTAAATCCATCGGTCGCCAATCCCAACTGGATGTTTCTAGGATTAGAGGCAAATGAAGGATATTTTCGATCAAACTCTTTCCGAGCAACACCATCTGTAGGGTGTCTCAACACACCTTCTTCCTTTGGCCCTCTCTGAATCATGCCAACTCATGTCCTTTGCAGTATATCGAGAACTATATAACCTCTTCAATTAGGGCGTTAGAGGGAAATAATGCAACACATTTCTAGGCACTTTATTCCCCAACTCTAAATGACTTTTACCACACACTGAACAATGATCTAACTTTGAATTTTCCTTCCAAAATAGTGCACAATCATACTTACAAACATGAGTCGATTCATACCTAAGACCAATATCACACAACTTTGTCTTCGCCTCGTAGTGAGACCTAGGTAAATTTGTTCCCTCTGGAAAAGCTTCAATCAACAGTTTTAGTAACATATTAAATCAATTTATTACTCCACTTGTTAAGTACTTGTAAATGCATTAACTTTACTAAAAAATTTAAGACTGAGAACTTGGTACACCAATGATACAACTCTTTCTCCATCTCCATAAATAAATCACTAAACTTGTATGATTATTGATCGCTCTCAATTTCAGGAACGTCATCCAATTCTTGGTCAATTCCATGACTTGTTCCAATGATTCCAACAATATCGGCCAGGAGATCTTGCATCTCATCTCCCTGCCCATTATTTTCATCCTCAATAAGATTATGGGTAGTAGGGAATAACTCTCTATGATATGACCATACAGTATATGATGGTTGTTTGCCCTTCTCAATTAGATGATATTCTACTATAAGTGGATCTTGAAATTTCCCATTTAAGCACACCATACATGGACATCTTACTTTCCTTTTAGAGTTGACGTACTATTTCGCCCTTTTGGCAAATGCCTTAGCACCTCTTCGAAATTGAGTTGACAAACGGCTCTTAACACTCATCCAACTCTTGTGCAGCATTCATCTTATCTTAAACATATTCGATATAAACATTGAACGTGAGAGCGAGTACGAAGCATATATGCAAGTACTTCTATTTGAATGTGTCCTAAATATGCCTTGTCACTCCATTTCTAAAGGGTAAGGCCATATCCCATTCAGGATTACTTTGTTATATGGTTCATCATTCACTCAAATATTATTCCGTCCACGTCAAAATTTCAGCAGCATCTTGCCACAATTTCCCTAAGTGTGCTACATATATGTACATACCCGGAGAACATAGGGAGATACCATCGGAACTTGACTAAAAAACAATATTTATAAGTGAACAACACATAGTGTGTAATCCCAAACTGTCCAAATGGAACAATCCAAGAATCGATATCAAGATACATAATCTCTCACCAACTCCTGAATGGGTCTAAAGTAATTTCTTTTATAACTAAAATAATGCATACATGTATTAAAGTCACTATGTGTACAAATGTATACATTATGACAACAACCTCTAACCTAATTATATGATGATCACAATTATATAACCTCATTTTGATGATCAAGAACATCCCAAACCAATTCAAGTGTGATGACCATTCTCGTGTTTATGTGCTCTCAGGGTATTTTGTGTATTTCTTATGTTCCAAGGATATTCTTGCTAATTTTTGTATCGTAGTAGTAATTTTATCACTAATAGGGGTATTTTAGGTATTTTATGTATACTAGTAATAATATTCTGCTAATATTATTTCCATTTAGGGTATATTTGTTATCTTTTATGAACTAGGGATAATTTCGTAATATTGTTACTAATACAGGTATTTTCTGTATATTCTGTGTGGTTGATGTATTCTTGGTATTTTTTTTTTATATTCAAGGGGTATTTTTGGTATCTCATGTGCCCTAAAAGTACTTTGGATATTTCTTATATTCGAAGGATAGTATCCGTACTTTCTATGTTATGGAGGTATTTTATAAATTTTAAGACTAATAGGGGTGTTTTCAGTATTTTATGTTCTGTAAGAGTATTTCAGGTATTTCTTGTGTTCTAAGTACATTCTCCGTACTTTATGTGTTATGGGGGTATATTAGTAATTCAATTAATCATAGGGGTATTTCAGATATTTTATTCCTTCCAATATGTATTTATTTAATACTTAATAATTATTGACATAACTATTATTTTAATTACAATTATTATTCATACATATTATTAATTACTTAATTAAATGTCCTTCGTAAAAATTTAAGTGCCAAAAAAAAGGGAACTTGTACCACTTCTAGAAGACCCTAACCACTAAGGATCGTCAAGAAAACGGTACAAGTTTCCTTTTTTTTTTATGTTCAATATTTTATTACTCATGTAAGTGCACTAAAATGTTCAACACATTTTTTCTAAAGAATATTTTTAATGACGTCCACACACAGCACCAAGTACCAAGAGATGTACACACTCGACACTTGGTACCATATGTGTGCATAGTGCACACATGGCACCTAGTATCAAGTGTGTGCATATATCTGCATACACGACACTTAGTACTAAGTGTGTGCACATCATCACCTATACATATAAAAAAAAGTTCAAAAAATTTTACAAACTAAATCACATAATAATAACATATATGAACAATACAAATGTGAAACTAAAAAATTAAACACTAAAGCAAATTTTACAATCACCAAATACATAAAAAAAAAAGCTATGAATCAATAGCAAATACACAACTTTGTCCCCAAATATTTTAAAACTCCATTTACATAGCAAGTTTTAGAACTTTATAAGTTATATCGTCATCTCATTGCGACTTACTCATTAACTCAACAAACTTAGAAAAATTAAGATAGGTAAAAAAAATCCAAATCCATTAGTAAGCACAAAAAAAAAAATCACATACCTATGAGCACAAAAAAATGAAAGAGTTTCAAATTACATATCTCTTCTCGAGTGAGTGAAGCCGAGAAAAGACGAGAGAGAGGAAAGCCTCTGCTTAATTCGAATAGAGAAAGGGGCAGAGAGCATAATCCGTGAGAACCACAAATTAAACCCCAAAAAATAAAATTAAACATATTTTTTATCAAACCAAAAATTAAACATATTCAACAAAAATGAAAAAGATAGTTACCTAAGAGAAAGAGAGAGGGGCGAAGAATCGATGAGAGAGAGAAGGGCAGAGAATCGAAGACAGAGAGGGACGGATACTCTGTGAGAGAGAGAGAGAGGGGGGCCAGAGACATCGTGAAAATTGATGAGAGAGAGGTGCAGAGGGGCCGTGAAATTAAGACAGAGAGAGAGAGAGAGAGGAATTTATTAGAGAAAGAGAGAGGGCCACAGATCAAGTAAGAGAATGAGGGATGAATGAAGAAGAAAGAAGAATAAGTAGGAGAGTTTTAACCCTAAAAACCTACGCGGACGCTTTTAATGCGTCCGCATAGGATCTAACTATTTTCAAACCCTCTAAACGACATCGTTTTACATAATTATAATTTTTTTAAAAAAATAATAATAAACTTGCCGACGTGTAGCTCCGTCGGCAAAAGCTTTCTCAATTTTTTCTAGCCAAACATTTTGGGCGCCAATTAATTACCGCGGAAACTTTTCGAGAAATATTTTTCTTGGCTTTTTCAGGATGCAAGACTCATCGGGAAAAATGTTTTTTTCAAATTTTTTTTACTATTTTTTTCCGGACGTGGAATTCTGTAACACGTCTCTAATACTCATTTTTGCGGACGGCTTGTATTTAAAACATCTAGAAAAGAAGCTTTTTTTTGTGGTGAATGTTATTTTTTAAAGCACTCTTAACAAATAATTTGAGTCAAAGTTACTACCAGTCGGATTCATTTCCCAAACTCAGAGCCTAGCTATTTGGGCTATTCTAGAGTGTAGGAACTAATGTGAATTGTTTGCTTAGCCCTACATAACAGGAAGAGCCCAGGGCTATACGTTTAAACGAACGTGGACTAAGAAACTGGTCGAGATGGACGTAGTCGCCAAAGGCCCGAGACAATCGTCACTCCCACACGTACAAAATTATAGAAACCATAATATATTCTTTAATTTTGTTCTGAAAAAGGATGAGGGATTTCGTTAAAAATAGAAAAGATAGGATATTCTCGTATTCCTTGTTGAATAGTTGATACAATCGTCATGAACAAATGTTATTTTCTAAAAATTTTATAACGATGACACTACTAAAAATGTTATTTTCTAAAATATTTCTAAAAAAATCATTTGGGTCCAGATTACTACCAGCTAAATCCATTTCCCTAAAATCTCAACTTTCCAACCGAAGCTAGTGGAATATACATGACTGCACTGCGTCGTGTAGTGCGGTGCGATTAATTATTATTTTCGATGCAGGTTATAGGGATCAAAATTCCTCTACTTTTGCGGCGCGGTGTTCGTTTGGGGAATTTTCGAAACCGACCGCACCACAGATTAATTATGTAATAAAATATCATTGTTTTTATATATGTGTTTGAATTGATTAGTCATATTTTATCAATTTATAGTCTGTACTTAGATTTTTTTTTTTTAAAACAACGTTTGTACTTAGATTTTATCTTCATGTTTATTAGAGACAATTAAACTATTTTTTTTTTCTGTAGGCTACGTAATTTACATATTTATAGAAAAAAAATAGAATAAATAACATTGTTGTTCCCTAAATTATGAAAAAAATCTTCTTTTGGTCCTTAAATTTTAAAATGCATCATTCTAGTCCTTAAATTATTAAGAAAAGTTTCATGTTAGTTCTTTTAGTTGTATATTTTGTTTTATTTTTAACATAATGAGCATATAAAACATATTTGTTATTCTGTTGTACTTACTTCATATTCAAAAGTATTGTCCAGCACTATAAAGAGATTAAAACATGAATTGAAGTAGTTAAAAAATGATTAATTGAACAAAAATTAGTTACATATTAGACAATAATACAATGTAGAATGTTCAAAATACGATATTTTGTTGAAATCACACATACAGAATGAGAAATGTAATTTATGTGCTCATTTTGATAAGTTTCAAACAAAATGTATAACAAAAAGGACTACAATGACACATTTTTTATAGTTTAAAGACCATCAAGAAGCAATTTAAAGTTTAAGGACTGAAGTACGACTTTCTGTAAAATCTAGTAAAATTTAGGAGTAAAAGAGACTTTTTAATGCAAATGGCAAAGTTATAAATATAAATTTTCAGATTTAAAAAATCTAAAAATCTGAAATATCTTGTTGATTTGCAATAGTGCCCAAAATTTGCATAAAAGGGCTTCAAAACTCTTAATTCTAAAAGAGAGAAAAAAGAGACAAAAATGCCTGGATTTATTGCCACCACCAACCACTGCACCGCTGCCCAGCTTTGCCCATGCATCGGCTCACGTCGAAAAGCTACCACCGACAAAGCCCACGCTGCCGGTCTTGTCCTGTTTCGCCGCCAGATGACGCCACAATAGTCCTGTGAAGATTCTGCCTCCTGCACAGTTTTCTGGCGACCGACCTCTGTTTTCGACACCTCCGGTAGATAGAGTCTCATCTTATCGTCGCCAACCACCTCCAACTGGTTGTACTTCCAAATTCATCTCTGGTAAGTTTTTACCACTTTTACCATTTTTACCAATTATGCAAAAAATGATATTTACGTAATTATTTTGGTTAAGCAATTTATTTGCCCAAGATAAATATATGAGGTGAAAGAAGGTTAAAAATTATAACTAATTATGGTTGGAGGAAGTTAAAATGATGTTTGGAAGCATGTTAATTTTGGAATTGACAAATGTGGTATTTTTCTAATTTAGAATGAAAAGTGATATTTTTTGTCAAACTAAATAGTGTTGGACTAAAGTCTGTTACTATTCATAGTTGAGGGCTGAGATTAGAAAGCCGTTACATTCCGAAATATTATTACAAAAAAGATATTTTTTTTATAAATAATCAATGAAGTTGATATTTTTTTCAAATATTTTCGAAAGTGATATTGTCCTAAATAATTTTGTGATAATGATATGTTCTAAAATATTTCAAAAAAGTGATATTTTTGCAAATAATGAGCAAAATGCTATTTTTCTAAATCCTTTTGGAAAAGTGGATATTTTTCAAATTAATTTTAAAAATAGACATTTTTGTAATTATCGGATTCAAAGCCCGTTGAAGGCTCGGGAATTTGAAATTGAATGCTAATTTCAAATTTGAGTTTAGTGAGGTCGAGAAACGAAATTTGATATGTAATATTGTTATATTTCGAAGTGGTACAAATTCCGAGACTCGTGAATAGTAAAATTTTCGTGCCACGGGCCGAGTCCCGTATTAGGACCCACTTTTGACAAAGTATATGTCTAACTCAATATTTTTGAATGCTTTGAATTCAGTGGTAATCTTTGTTTCTCCATTTGAGGCTCCGGTGGAAAAGTCACTTTCCCAAGTGGACTTATTAGGATCCCAAAACGGCTGTTTGAATACCCAAATGGTTAACATAAGTTTCTTCAAGCATCTTTAGCTTGGTATAGCTATCATTTTGAGATAGGGGTTCAATTAGCTAATTTTATATTTTTTTTGCTTTATAATTACATTAAAACTTATTTATGAAAAATCGTGATTTTACGATAGTTTGACAAATTATTAAAGATTGTTGGATTATACTAAGATTGGACTGTATGGATTATTTTACATATTTTTATCTTGTAATTATGGGATAAGATAGTGGTGTGCTACCCATATTATAGTAAATCTCAGAATAATGCCAAGTTGAATCTTAAAGCATGATTTGATTCTTGGATACATAGTTATTGTAAACAATTATATATTATACATACCATAAGATCACACACTTGAGTTCCATTATTGCATCATCGTAGCTTAGATCGCTGGTGAGTTGTTGTAGTACTAAGTGAAAGATCTAGGCCCTTGCGTAGGTTTTTGGCTGATTCACGTAAGGATAGTGTCAGGATACTGGATACTTCTACTACAAAGGTATTATAGGACCGTGATGGGAGAATGAGAACTCATTCATATACACAGAGGTATTACAAGGCCATGATGGAAGGATGAAAGCTCATTCATATACTTAGTTGATTTATAATATGTACAATTATGTGGATTTGGTTTTGGTTTTAAATATGTAATTATTTTGGATACCAATTATTTTATATACCTGATTATAAATGGATTTTAGAAAAAGTATTAACCATATATGTTTAGTAAAATTGTATCTATTCAAAAAGGTAATTGAACTTCTACTGAGCATATGAATGTTTACTCCCTATACTTTTCCCACTTTCAGGAATTTGTCTAGTTGAGGTAGTGATCCTGGTGGTCAAACAAGTTGCGTAGTTTATACTTGCAGTTCTACTCTTAATCCCTGGTGAATATTCATACTTTGTTATCTTTCTTTCCTTATTCAATTATTTAGCCAAGATTAGTAAATGAATGTATGATAATGATTTTGTTATTAACTTAAGTACTTGAAACTACAACTGATTTTATGTAACATATTTTGGACATTGAACTAAATATTTCAGTTAAACTCAATTTATCAAAATTTATGATTTCTCAATAAGTTTCCAAAAAGAGATAGCTAGAAATTTTCTTAAACTTTTATGGATATTTTTCTTAAGTTATTAAAACTAATAAGAGTTTTAATGATTATAGAATTTATAATGATTTGAGAATCAAAACGAAATTATCTAATACTTAACTTCTCTTAAATTTGGTAAAATTAATATTTTATTATATTTTTACTTAAAATTACTAAAAGTTATGGTTTTAGATTTTCCGTCGTGACACTTTCTCCTTACTTCAGTGACTAATGAAGTCATTTATCTAAAATATTATGACAAATAAATTTGTTTTGATAAGATTTATAGCATAACTAATCGTGTGCGTACGATTAATTAATCCCATAATTGTTAACCAAGTTCAAGAGAAGCTGTTTAATTAATCAATTTTTCTTTTTTTGATTAATTCATAACTTAAATAATAATGTGATAATTAATAAATAGCCGGAAAAAAAAAAGTTCACACATTAGTTGTGATTATTTAAGTTTTTTTTTTTCTATGCTAACCAAGTATATGTTGCAATCTTATTAAGGATATATATAAGTACGTAAAATATTGTTCATTTATGTAGAGTTAGTTGAATGATAGTTTAACTAACGTTACTTCTCTAGGGTATATTTATGGAACACTGACCGTAAAAACCCATTTTTTAAAATGGCAAAATGGTCATTTGACCAGAAAAAAAAATCAGATTATATATATATGTTTCCCTTTCTCTCTCCTCCCTCTCGTTTTCACTCTTCCCCCCAGATCACTCTCTCTCTCTCTCTCTTTCTCCCTCTCGTCTCTCTCTCTCTCTCTCTCTCTCTCTCTCTCTCTCGGCCAAAGGAAGCCGTGCCGCTGTCCAAGCTCCGTCTGACCGAGCAGATCACCGGTGAGCCTGCCCCCGCGCCACCACGAGCCGATCACCAGCCGCCGGAGCAGCCGCCGTCGACGGAGAAGATGAAAGGGGCCGTTCGGACTTTTTGTCACCGGCGAAGATTCCGGCATCCATTCGACTCCAAACCGGTCCCGTTGGATTCGTAGCGTCGCAAAAATCGTCAAGGTATATATATCTCAATCCCATACTATCCGGATCAAAAATTGCTATTTTTGGGTATTTTGAGTTTTTGAATTTTAGTTTTCGATCCTGCCGTTGGATTATGTTTTTGACTGCATTTTTGGAATGTACTCGGAAAATGGAGATGTTTGATATATATATATATTGTATGGTTTGGTGATCGGCACGAAAATCGAGATCAGACGGTCAAGATTTTGTCTCGTTTTGCATGCCACCAGTCCGGTGTGAGCCCGGACCCGAATTGGACAAGTTATATGTCTAACCTAGCTATTTTGGGTACTAAGAATTCAGTGAAGAGGTCCGTTTGTGGAATTGAAGCTCCGGTGAGAAAGTTAGTTTTTCGCAAGAGGACGATCGAGGGCTTGGAATTGGTTCCCGACCCTCCGGGTGATCGTCAACAACACCTTAAGGACTCAATAGCATGGTGTCACTATTCCGCTAAGGTAGGGGTTTAGTTACCTTCATTTTATACCATTTTTGCGTTAAAACTTATTTTCTGTAGCATATAAGAACAAGTATATTTTTAATTATTTGAATTATATATGATAGAATCTGGTTATACGATATACACTGTACTGTTCTGGGAATTTGCTGTATGCAGGTTATTTTGGGTATATCAAAAATAAGGCCGTTATGCTGCCCGTTTTTCTATAAAACCATATTATGCATGTTTTACTGAAAAACCAGAGTACAATAGTTTTTAAACTTCAGTTCTGTACTGCACGTGTCATAGGATCATACATGAGCACCGTGTTAGCATCGTGGATTTTACAGTGTGGTGCTGCGTGCCCCACCATTGATGAAAGTCCGTAAACTCACGCGAGGTCTTGTTAGTTCTGATTACCTCCCCATTTGGTAAGTGTAGGTAATTCGGTTGCCCCTCCAGGTTTGGTAGGCGACACATGGGTGTCCCCTCTGAGTATGGGCTTAGGTATCAAGCAGGCTGTTAGGTATACTTAGTGCCATCATCCTGGGTTTCCACAGATGAGAAGATGTGAACTCATGGGTATGAGTTAATTTGTGTCATGTGCATATGGATTGATGGTTTTGATTACACTGATTTATATATATTTGCTCCCGATTTGGATTATATATATATATATATGCGTGTGTATATTTTAGATTTGAACTAACTATGCAGGAGTTTTCCATCACTAAACTATTTTTCATCGAGGTAACTATTTTCCTACTGGGTATTGTATGCTCACCCCCCTACCTTCCTCCTCAGGTGGTGTCAGTGCGATCTTGGTGATCAAGAAGAGTAAGAGGTTATCCTGATTGCAGTTCGTCTCTTGGTAATGTTGGGAGTTGTTGTCATAGTCTTTGGACTATTTGGATTTTGTGTTAGCATTGAACCAAGATTACTGCTTTCTATTTTGTCTGCAAACTTATGTATGTCATTCTGGTATTTGACTTCTGTT
>JXTB01000083.1:862479-934688 GCA_002914805.1 Parasponia andersonii
ACCCTGAATTTTGGGTCGTGACAGACCGTATCAGTTGCATATCTCTGCACTGTACCTATAGTGCCTTTAAAAGACTAGAGGCCGTTGAGTATGGCCCTCATTTATGTTCCCATCGCTGGATTCCAAGAGCTCCATGTGCTCAATATATTAACTATACGATGGACCGAATACCACAATATTCGCATTTAAAGAAGAAAAAAACAGAGGGAATCTTCAAACCGGAAAATGGCAGATGCTATATGACATGTATGGTCGATATGAACATATGAACTCTATCTCTACGTATGGTCAAATTAATGGTACTTGTTTTCTCTCTACTAAAGTGCTAGCTAGCTAGCTATCTAGTACATGCTGCCGATAAAGTCGTAACTGAAGTGAGAACTCTATATTATTGATTATCAAGAAAACAAATGCCTTACTTGTAAAAACTTGGATTTTTAGGGAGGTAATTTGGATATTTTACCAATTTTCCAGATATAATATTGGGGGAATTAATTTGCAAAAGTTTTGTACAGAAAAATTAAATTGTAATTTTTGAGGGACGGAATCGATAGACATTTGAAATTTTGGAGACTATTGTACAATTTTTAAAAATTACACAGTCCTATAAGACAGGGCCACGTGACCCTGTCATTTCTCTCTCTCTCTCTCTCTCTCTCTCTCTCTCTCTCTCTCTCTCTCTCTCTCCCAGCCGATGACCACCGAACGAGGTGCTGTTGCCTCTCGCCATCGCCTAGCTGCGAGAATCGCCAGCGGAGCTCGCCAGCACCATGCCTAAGCCGACGCCAGCCAGCTGTAGCCGCTTGGGAGCTCGCCATTGCCAGAGAAGGAGAAGTGAACATTTCGGATTTTTCGTCACCGGCGACGATATCAGCCACCATTCGACCTCAAACCTAATCCCTTAGATTCGTCTCATCGAGAGGAAGCTCAAGATATATATATCTTAACCCCATAATGCCCGAATCAAAAGTTATCATTTTTAAAATATTTTGAGCTTGAGTTAACTTTTTGATCTGGCCATTGCATTGTGTTTTTGTTGTCATTTTTGGATTGTATTCTAAAAATGGGGAAGTTTGATATATATATATATATATTGCCTATGTTTGGTGATCGGTACGAAAATCAAAATCAGACGGCTAAGATTTGCCTCGATTTACGTGCCACCGGCCCGGTGTGGGCCCGGACCCGAATTGAGCAAGTTATATGACTAACCTAATTATTTTGGGTACTAGGAATTCAATGAAGAAGTCCGTTTGTGAATTTGAAGCTCTGTTGAGAAGTTGATTTTCCGCAAGAGGACGATCGAGGGCTTGGAATTGATTCTCGACCCTCTGGACAATTGTCGACGACGCCTTGAGGATTTAATAGCATGGTATCACTATTTTTGTGAGGTAAGGATTCGGTTACCTTCCTTCTATACTGTTTTCGAATAAAACTTATATTCTGCTACATATAAGAACAAATGTGGTTTTGAATTGTTTGAACATATGTGATGGACTGTGATGGTATGATATTTATACTGTATTGCTCTGAGAATTTTCTAAGTGCAGGTTATTTTTGGGTATATCAAAAATAGGGTCATTATGTTGCCCGTTTTTTTATAAAAACCTAATATGCTTATTTTATTGAAAAATTCGAGCACGATTATTTTCACACTTCAGTTCTGTGTTGCACGTGTCATAGGGTCATACATGAGCACCGTGTTAGCATCGTGGGTTTATAGTATAGCGTTGTGTGCCCCACCGTCGGTATAGAGTTCGTAAACCCTTGCGGGATTCTGTTACTTCTGATTACCTCCCCATTTGGCAGGCGTAGGCAATTCGGTTGTCCCTCCAGGTTTGGTAGGCGACACATGGGTGTTCCCTTCAGGTATTGGCTTAGGTATCAGGTAGGCTGTTAGGTACACTTAGTACCATCATCCTGGGTTTCCACAGATGAGAGGATGTGAGCTCATGAGTATGGGTTGATTTGTGTCATGTGCATCTGAATTAAATGGTTTTGATTGTATTGATTTATTTATACACATATATATGGATTTCCAATTTTGGATCATTATATATGTATGTATTGGATTTAGACTAACCATACAGGAACTTTCCATCACTAAAATATCTTCGACCGAGTAACTACTTTTCTTACTGGGCATTTTATACTCACCCCCTTTCTCAGGTGGTGTCCAGTGCGACTTAGGAGATCAAGAGGAGTAAAATGTCATCTTGACTGTAGTTCGTTATCTTGGTAATGCTTGGAGTGTGATGTCATGGTGTTTGGATTGTTTGGGTTTTGTTAGCATTGAACTAAGATTACTACTTTCTATTTTGTCTGTGAACTCATGTACGTTATTCTGATGTTTGTTCTAACGTAGATGATGATGATGTTTGAACATATATTTTATTTAAATTCTTTTAGCTATTTATTCGATCTATGTTTAATGGTGTGTACGAACTGTGGGAGTGGTTCATGGGATGAAATTCTAATTATTTTATTTAAATGGAGCGTTTTATAAAACTAGAACTTTTAACACTTTTCAAATAAATCAATGAATTTCCCATTTTGTGAAAATCCCTTTCTGGCCACTAGTCCGGACTTTGGATTGTGATATTAATTATATTTATCCTCTAGATTATATAGTTTACATATATGTAGCTGTGTATATCTACGTATACATAATAATTGTATCTACATGTATAAACTGTATACGTGCAAATAATCCGATACATGAGGGTACTATCACATGCCGAGTAGTGTACTACTTCAGGCATTATCATCATCCAAGCTAGCCATTCCCAGTTTATATCAAGATCATGATCATCATCAATATCTGCGTCAAAATGGTCCCCCATATTCTCCAGGGAGTTCATCACACGCATATGCCGCTTTCCCTACTTTTCTCTCTACTCATCTCTCTTGATCATCTTCTCTCTCTTTATCATTCTCGGAGGAAACCCTATATTTTCTCCCAAGTACACAGTATTCAAAGGGGGGGAAAAAGATGAGGAGATATATAGTACCATTTACTCTTTTGGATTGATGGGGAGAGTAGAGGCTTAGTTTTAACTAGATATGAGACACCGAAGGCCAACCCTTTTGGTTGTTAGATTTTGGAATTTAGTGCCTTTTTTAGTACTATTGTTTCTTTATGTAATCGAAACAATATTGTTAATTAGTTTACACAATACGTTTTTTCTTGTATACTCAAGAGGTGTACCATATGTTTATCTGTAACTTGTATCAATTATTATTGTACGTATATTTAATAATATCAATTGTAGTAGCTGTGTACAATTATATTGGTAATACACAGGACACCATCAAAATGAATATGATGATTTTAAAATACAACTTTTTATCATGTTGGTAAAATATGTATTCAGTTATAAAAAGCATTTGATAATCTTGGTATATAAGTATTCCTTACCACATAAGGTTTCAAACTATAAATATTTTGCGTGACAATGTACATCGCATGTTTCAGTAAGCCCCACGTACATGCGTGCATAGTTGTTAATGTCACATGATATAACAATATGTCAATATGCTTAGTTTAAATCCCAAATAAATATGAATTATGCATGGTTCTATTTGCTAAATGAATCTTCTCTGAATTCTTAAGTACTGTCCAAGTGAGTTTGTTATAAGAATATTGTTCCACATATATGTTTAAGAAACTGCTCTCTCAGTTAGACATGTATAGCTTTTAAAAGCGAACACACATATATATATAAACAGAGATTTATTTAAAGCCAGAGTCGCTCTCGCAATCAAGTATGCAATCAATCCCAACAGTAATCAATAAGTAGTGGCTCCTGGTGACTGCACGACAGTATGAAGATCACTGTAGCTCTTCTGTCCATGACTTATATACATACATAATTATATACTGTGAATTGCTTTTTGCTCAGCTCCTTTGTCCTCTTGCTCTATGGCAGTTTTCTATCTACCGTTAATTAATCCCCTATTCCCATGGTCTAGAAAATATGTTGTGGGCCGTATATATAAAATAAATTTAAAAGCTAACAATATTGTAGATCTTTTGAGGAATAAAAAAGAAAAAGGTTATAATATAATATTTGTATATGCATGTATTTTCCTTTGGTCGATCGACGTCATGAGTTGGTTATACCCAATTCATCTGTTTGCATGTTCATGTTTTCCTTTTCTGGTTTATTCATCAAATTCTTGGTCTTTAGTCTCCGACAAACCATCGGTCTAAATTTGTATGGATATATCTATCCCTTCCATTTATTTATGCGTACATTCTAATATTGCATAGCTCATGTGTGCCGTGTTCTTATATTACGTGACTCTCCCATACCGCGTTACCATCACTTTTTACGGACAACACCCGAAGCGTTTGTCCCATCCCTCATCATCATAACATTTTCATGCATTTACAAAATGTGAACCTAAATTTTCTAAGAGAAAAATGTTATAGTGATTATGACCAATTATTATGTCACAAACTTAAAAATTATTGTTTGAGAGTATTAGTACTGTGGCTATAATTCTTTTCTGCATATGTTCAAGGAGCTTAGCTAGCTCACTCAAAAACCCAGTATGACTTCGGCTAGTTTGTTATAGTTTGTACTGTTTAGAGAAATTCTGATCATTCTAATAAAGGTGGAAGCAAAAGTGAAATGTTACATTTTTTTAGTTTGTCAAAGGTATTGAGAAAAGTTGTTAGATTCTCCACTAATCATTTTCCGTTTTTTATTTTTTACCAAATAATCTACTTTCAAAAGCTAGTTCATAGGCAGAAGATTATGACACCAATTACATCTAAGTTATTCCGTAATTTGTCCGTAGTGTTCATCTTTATCATCATCCAACAGCCACATGTTTTTCTCATACTAAAAAATAAAAATAAAAAAATGGCATAACTAAAATCCAATGACCTAATTAATTCACTTTTGAGCACTAGTCCTAGTAGTAGAGCTAATGGCCGTTCAAAGTGGTGTTGAGTACACTCTACACTAAAGGGGAACAAATCATAATCACGATCAAATCACTACTTATCAAACTTTATAAATGAGTGAGTAGAATAAATCTTGCATACGAGCAGCTTGTATCAAAATTTTAAAAGTGGGTACATACATGAACTTGTGATGATTTTGTGAAAACGGAGACACAAATTCCTTAGGTAACATGGACTCGTGTGTGAGGCGGGCCCCGTTAAAAAAAGGGCCCAAAATCCGATTTGGCGACCCATGCCCACGTGGGATGGTCTTGGGGGACACTGAGCCAGTGACTTCACTGCAATACCTTGCTCGGGATGAAAAGACGTAAATATCCCCCTCCACATGTCTACTCTCGTAAAGACAAGCGGATCAGTGTGAAGATGATTCATACCATCTTATCATGAAAAGCCGCGAAAATCGGCCGTCACCTTGAGCCAACATAAGTTGTCCTCTTCCTTCCTGACAATCAAGGCGCCCAACTTGTGTATTTTTTATTATTCTGTTTTCTATTTGATTTCATGTTTTGATATCAAAACTCAGAGGATGGCATCCTCCCAAAAGAAAAGAGGGAGAGGGAGAGGGAGACGGGAGGGGCGAGAAACCAAAAAAAAAAAAAAAAGAAAGTTTCTAACAATGTTTCTATCACCGTGCATATAGTCACTACCTAGGGATATTCTGCAATGACAAACACCAACACACTCTCTCTCTCTCTTTCTCTCTTTCTCTCATATGGAATAATGTTGCAACCTTTTTAGTTTTTTCTAAACCATTCTAACCCAATAACAAGTGGTCAATGGCTCGTTGGGATTTCCACTGAATTTGAACTTATTCCATTGGCATGCGACAAAATGGCCATCCACCACTGTTTCTAGAATGATTAACAGAAATAATGCAAACAAAAACAAAAAAAAAAACAATAAAAGAAGAACAATATGCAAATTAATCACATATTATTGCTACAAATTTTTAAAAGTACATATTGTTTTTACTGGCGAAAAGTAAACGCAAGAGTCACCAGTCACTACCTAGCTATATACCTCCATAAAGTACTACTAGTCATCCGCATCCTCACATGGCAAAAATAATTTAGCTGCGTTGCAACTACTACTATAACATCCTCATGTGCTTCTTTCACAGAGAAAAGACGTTAAGTTGTTTTCACTCTCCAAGTCAGCTCAATTCCTCTCTCTCTCTCCAAAACAAGTTGAAAAATAACATTTATGTTTAATTAAAAAAAATGGCTACAACAGTTGGTACGTGAGCAACTCACTAAACAATAAAAAGCAAACGACAAGGAGTTCAAGGCACGGATAGAGAAACTTGGGTTTCGCCCATTTCGATTCTAAGGCAAATGCTCTAAGGTCCCACACAGCTAGCTATATATAGTTGTAGGTTTACATGGTTTTTTTTTTTTTCCTTCATTCTTAGTAGAAGAGGTTTAGTATTAAATGGTATGAATGGTTGTCATATGAGCTTTATGATCTAATGGCATAGCATTGATTAAAGATATTGATAAATCAGCTCCAAGTCATATGGTGCCAAAATATCAAACATGACCTAAAACACAACAAAAGTAGGGTATAAAATAAGAAAGTTCCAAATTAAAACGTACACCAAACTATATATATGTGTATTTTGTCAGAGTGGAACAATTAATTGGCTTTTGGTATATATGGCATGGAAGCAAGCTAGCTCAAGCAGAAGTGCCTTTTGGGTTGGCAATATTGGCAGCTTGGAACCGCGTTCGCTGGGTTTAGTACTCATGCGAGTGTTGAACATATTTTTTTATAATGAAGTGTCTTCCACTTTAGACGTATAAAGTCTCCTCAATCACTTTGATTAAGATAAAGATGGCTCTTCTTGTCTAACCAACTAATTAATTGCTTTATATATAAAAAATAAAAAATAAAAAAGTAGAGCGTGTGGGTATGTATATATCGGAGAGAAAAGCATCTCTAACAAACCTAATGATTAGTATTATGTATATTATGATATTTCTGACTTTATGTGGGGAATATATAATGTAATTCAAAACCAATCATTAGTATTCTAAACAAAACATATTTCTGACTATACGGGAAACAATATAGTATTTGGCCGGTGTTAATTTAAATAATTGTCATATGAATTATACATATTTTTGAGAAGTATAATACGAAGTTTTAGCCTTGCGGTGCCTACTGCCTGCTCCCTCCAAAGTTGTTGACTTCTTTTGCGGTCTCCAGAATATGGTCATTTTATTTGCAGCCACCGACGACCTATAACATATTTTGGAATGTAAATTACTTGACCCTTTTATTTATTTATTGATAAATTAATATAATTAAAGCACTAAAAGTCTAAAACAGTACATACTAATTGTCTACCAATATTGGCCGAAACACTATGTTGTACATGCGCTGGCCGTTGGCAATTCAAAATAATATAATTTGTATATTTCTCCACTTATTACAAGATCGGACTTTTTATGACATTACTCGAGCTACTTTAAAAGAATAATAATAAAAAAGAAAATCATTCACTATAATCAAGCAAGTGCATTACAAATTGCATACTAATATCGAATTAGAAGGTATTCATAACAGTGTACAAACAAAACTCGATGAAGACATATTGTAAACTACTAACGAGCAGTGGGGGAGAAAACACGAACTCCAACATAAGATACAACTAGAACTAATCCTCTTTGCGCGCTATGAGCTCTATTAGTCTAAAAAAGCTTGCTTAATTAGGCGAGAGCCGTTACACGAATGCGAAAATTCCTAATTATAATTACCATTAGTTAGCAGTCATCAGGCCCCCACTGAAATCCATGGCTACAACCAAGATCAAAGATTTGTTTTTTTGTGCTGCATAAATAACGCGAAACCTTATCTCGAATGACCGTAGGTGATGTAACATGTTTCTCACACGTGAGGAGCTATCTTTTATACATATATATATATATATTATATATATATATATATAGTGAGGAGCTATCTTTTATATATATATATATATATATATATTATATATATATATATAGGTTGCCAATTCAATAGATATTCTTTTTTATTTACTTATGATTAGGTATTTTTTTTTAGTCGTTGGATCACTATTAGATCATGATCTAATAGTGGCTATAATAAAATGCATGAAAAGACGTGTATCATGTTCTTTCTCTTTTTTATTTTTTATAATAAAAAAATATTCCTGTTAAATTTTCATTGACCAAATTAATATCTATGTATAGGTAAAAAAAAAACATTCCTACCTACTGGTGCGCATATATAAATATATATATATATATATATATATATTGCGATTTGTGGTATGAGAAGACAAGCACTTAAGTACCTTGTAAAATTGGCAGGTCAATTATTTCCATGTAAATTTTGATTAAGAGTCGCGCGGGACACATGCATGCCATACTAACTCATCATATACGTTAATTTTAAGATGCAACTTGGTAGCAATATTTAACGTCCCTGCTCTAGTCCCAACAGATACATAAATCTCCTTATTAATTACTACCAATATTAATATCCCTTATAATTATCTGAAAAATATATTGGTATATATCGCATGCATTTATTATTTCCGTATTATTGTGTGGTCTTTCTTGTCTGTCCTATGTCTCAATATCAATGTCATTTATTTTCTAAATCTTACTCAGACATTATCTAAAATTAGGACCAACATAGTGCATTCCATTTCCGAAAAAAAAAAAAAAAAAAAAAAGGCTTTTGCCTGCGGCGCCATGTGGCATAGTATATCTTAATAGCATTTATATTTGTCACTTAATTCGTAGGGATCTCAGTTCTTATAGTGAAAAAAATGAAAAAAAAAAATCGTATGGACCTGAGACAAGAAATCAAATGAGTAGTACTACAGCTTGATCGAAGCTTAACTTACACATGTTGGAATTTGACATTATTAATTATCAAGACATATATGTATTATAACCTTTTCCAATATGATCAGTACGCTAAATGATATATCAATAATTTTACCAGATATTAATAATTACCCATTAATTTAAATTTGAAAAATGAATAAATTAATAGTAAAATCGAAAAGCTGAGCTAGCTTCTCAGTAGAAGTAGTGACAGTAATTAACAACACAAGAAGTATTAAATTTAAGAGGAATGAACACGGTATCAAAAAGAGGAATGAACAAAGTTACAAAGAAGAATAATGAAAGTACAGAGACATTTTTCCACATTCAGCTGACTGCTTGTACTGATCATCAGATCAAGCCAAGATGTAAAATACGGGTTAACCCTCACCGTCCGATCAATCATTCACATGCTCATCATAAGAAAAAGCCCACTTCTCTCTCCCTCTCTCTCTTTCTACTCTCATCCTATTTTTCCCTCTACCAATTATTAATCTCTGAACAATTAATGTACAACTTTTACAGTAACCGTCCGGACGACCGTCCTCATTGTTATTTTTCTACCCAATCATACAGCGTTACTCATGCATACACATATATGAAATTTATATTATATAGTTTTTTTTTTTTTGAAAAATTGAAAATATATATTCTCAGCAGGCGTAAAACTCAACAAGTTCGTACAACGACTCGGGCTGTGGATCGGCATTCTCGAGCATCCAAAGCAGGTGTTCGAACAAAACGACTTCGCAGGCCACGCTGACGGCGTCGATGTCGTCGGAGTCTTCGTCGGCGGGGGCGGCGGCGGTGGACCTTCCGACGAGCTCCCGGAAGAGCGGGTGGTCGATGACCTCCGGGCCGACGAGGTAGCGTCGCCGCGATTTCCCGACGTAGACCGGGTGGAGGTCCCTGGAGATCGTGCTGGAGCAGGAATCGTCGGCTACAGAGTTCACGCTGCTCGTACGGCTCGGCTTGTTTCCGCTGAACGAGTTCAGTTTCTTCAGGACCGACTTGATCTTCGTCAGCTTTCCCTTGGCCATCTCTGGTGACAGCAACAGCGATTTTCCCGGGAAAATGAGAGAAAGAGTGGGAAAACTGGGGAGGGAGAGAGGAGTAAGTGAGTGTGAGAATTTGATTGAGGAGGGAAGGTTCCGTTTATAAAGGGGTAGACCAGGGGTATGATCGTAATTTCAGTTAAACTGCGGTTACACGAGTCAGGGACCCAGTGTGTGCGGGACCCACCCGACCTTGTTAATAAAAAGGCCCGTTAAAGATAAGGGAGGCAAAACTAACCAGCTGCCCGTTTGTGGCGTTCGGACTTCATTGTGAAATTTATTGTTTTACATAAAAGCCCTCTGTTTGTGTATATATTAACGTTTACGCCCCAACCTTAATGATTTTTCATGTGGCTTGTAATAAGCATCTTCTGCAGTCGTAATTCTTGCAACAAATTTTGTATTCTTGCGCTTTTCCAGATTTGCATAATCTTTCAGTTTTTTCATCCCAAGGGTAATTGAATATTAAGTTCAAAAAATAATAAATATTAATAAAAAAACAAACTTAACTAAAAGTAGAAAAAAAAATTCTTCCAAGAAACCATTCAATCATAATTGAAAATTTTGTTTTCTAGTGTACTTGAGAATAATTATGAGGACTTTTGCTTTCCAAAGTAAATGGTAATATTTTATAAGGTACATTCTCAAGGACTTTTGTGTAGAATTGTTATCTAGCTACTGGCTATATTCTTACACACCAACTATAAATTTTCTGTTATTTTTTTTTCTTAAAAAAAAACACATTTTCATTTGAGTAATGATAATAATAACAACTAGAAACTATAAAGTTGGTGGTCTCCATAGACTTGATAAATTCCTCCCCAAGCACAAATTGCAATTATAATTTTGTACATCTTTTTAATTCAAGGAAAATGTTGGTGAAAGGGACAGCCATGTGCAAGAGTGTCGCCGAGGTCTTCAACCTATTATCTGACTTGAATAGTGAAATATTGTTATTAATTTTATCTGAAACATTTTAATTATTATTTTTTTTCCTGGTAGAAGGTTTGAGAAATTTAAAATAAATAATTTAACTCTATGATAATGGGGTGCCTCCGTAGCTCCTACCCAGAATCTGGACCAACCGGTGGTAACTGGCAACTACCGCCCAAATTTTTTATTACTTAGGGAATTTTTTTATATTAAGAAAAAACAAGGGAATTTTGTCGTTTGCTATCTCTGTCTATGCGGCTGTGTTTATTATTGTAATACTTAAATTAATTAATTCATTTATTAAAATATTTCTTCTAAACATGTTGTTGCAAATATATACTCCATTACAATTATTTGGTGTGCTAGACTTACATTTTCCATGTATGTATGTGATTAAATAGATAGTACCATCAAGTGTTTCCTTCCATTAACCTCAACTAACGTTTTTTTTCCCCCCTAAATTAATAAATAAATAAGGAACGTTAAGGGAATGTTTCGTCAAATTATTTATATCATTATATGGCTTTGTTTAATTTGTATATACCATAGTATAGAAATGGTTATTTATTACGATTCACCAAGTTAGACACTTAGCATTAATAGTATTATTATGATGCATACAAAAGTGCGATTCGATGATTTTGCATTCTAGTTGCTAATTCGCTTTCGAAAAAACAATTCATATACGTCTAATATGTTCATTTTCAGAAAATTTAGAAAAACAAAAACAATATTTGATTTTTGCCTTCACTAGATTAAATTCACAAAATAGACGACATTCGCATGATAAACGATTTTTTTTTTATTTTGGAATAAAAAATAGTCGATAGTTTTGGCAATTGGCACCTTAGGCAGGGAGGAAAATAAAATGTTGATAAAGACACATGGCGGCTGGCTAACAAATGCATGTGAACAACACATGGACTCACCATGTCCGAACTATTAATTTGAGCCGCATCCACGCAATAAAATTAAAAATATTCATGGCACCCCATACCTCCTTTCATGTGAAATTCATTCATACAGAACTTATAAACCCTTTTTTTTTTTTTTTAACGCCAGAAACGGATATTATATATATATATATATATGTATATATATATGTATAGGGCATATGCGTATATATATATATATAACCCATATGGTATACGTATAGCTTGTGTTTGTATACAATAAAACTTTTGTGAAGGCTATCATGGGGCTTTGTAAACTTCCGGATAAATATATGATAGTGATTTTCTTGTATGCACATTTGGAACGTGCATGGACTATAAATCTTATTATTAGATGCCTTTGCATGCAATTTCTATAGGTGAATCTTCTAGCTATATAGCTGCATATACACTTCCCTTACATATTACACTAAAACATATTTTATACGTGATTTAACATTATAGTGAATTTCCTTTAAACAATATTTCTAATTGATTGGAATAATTAAACGCCGAAAACAATCTTGTCACTATATAACAAAATATTTGTGAACAGCATTATCATGTTGATCATGATAATTAATTATAGCATATGGATATGATTAACATTAATTTGTTCACTTTTCGTATATAAAACAAAAATGATGCTTAATCGATAATGAGAATAATTAATTTGACAACAAAAAATTAAAGAAAGAAAAATTAAACATGTATGGGTTATAACTAGAGTGCCAGAATAGGGATTAAGATTCTTCTTGTTCTAGATATTAATACTTTTTTTTTTTGGATGTTTAGTTAAAAGTGAGAGTTGAACGAAGACCAAGTTTTTGCCCCAGATCAATGAACACAAATCTAAATTAAGATTTAATGCAGTTTTGGTTCTGCATTGGAGACAGAATCAATTTATTTGCAAGATATATAAATACATGTAACCGAGAGCAAATCAACATACTTATATGTTTGCAGTCACCTGTTTAATTATTATTATTTTTTGTCTTAAAAAAACAAAACGAAATTAATACGTGTGGACAAAAAATGTCTCTGAAAAACACAAATAATTATCAGAGACAAAATCAGATTTATTTCTATTTTATCTAAAGTATTATGGGCCCAAATTAGGCTCCTGAGCATGTGCTTAGAAGATCATATCAAGATCATTAAAAGATTACCATGTCCTTAGGCATGTGCCTCAAGGCTATAAGATCAATTATGTCAGCTGCTCAGACGGCGTTCTTTTCCTTATCAAGGTTTTATAGGATTTTTCCAAAACCAAAACATACAGAAATTAATACTTATTTTTGTAATTTTATGTGATTATGATTATTTTGGTGTGGTGATTAGTCACCTGGGTCTGCTGGAGCTTTTAGCTAAATGGCCAAATTTCGGGATCCTTACAACAAATTTCCGTTTATCAAATAATTTAGTAAAATGATCTGGTGCATATATGTTGATAAACCTATATACCCTATGTAAAAAATTGATTCTCACTGTCAAAAAACATATATTTAGTATATAAATCAGGTTCAATACGTCAAATATACTCAGTATAACAATTGATTTATTGGGCTATTTAGTTATAAAATGAAGAAAAAAAATGGATGTTTACTAAAATAGTGTAATAAAGGACATTTACTATAATTACTCGATTATCTCTACTTGTGAGCTGTCAATAAATTATGGATGCTGTAAATGTTATCTGGCCCGATCTCATGGTTCCAATCATTTCAAAGCATTAAAGCCTAATTGCTCTTGTAGTCAGGTTTTCATGGCCCATTATGTCTGAAATATGACGACACCTGGGCTTTCCAGATGAGGGGTATTGGAGATCTTCTTATATGGCCCATTTTAGATTTTTGTTGAAAACCGCAAAATCAGTCCGTGATTCTTGATTATTTACGAGCCTAATTTTATTTACATTTTCTTCTATGATTCTTAATTATTTATGAGCTAAAATTAAATTATATATATTCATTTATTATTTTTAGTAAATTAGGCTCGACAGTATTTCATGGGGCTAAGTTTTTGTTCTTAACAGTATCTGTTTGGTTGTTTTTTTTTATATAACATCTTTATTGTAAAATTTCAAATACGCCCTAATTTTTTTCCTACTAATTGAGGTGTTTTTTGATTAGCTGAGGTTTTTCTGTTCATTAATTGAGCTTTGTCAATTGAGTTTAAAATTAAAACCATAGCAGTGTAATTTGGTAAAAACTATTATGCTTTAAAATATATTTACTTAGATGCTAAATTAAGATTTTAGAACTGCTAAAGTTATTTCTTTATATTTTTTTCCTTTATTTTCCTCGTAATTATTAATCTCTAGTTTTTTTACTTTCCTAAATTGATAAGTCAAAGCTACAGGATTATATTAATCTTTTTTTCTGGAGGGGGCGGTGAGGGGGGAACTTTACAAATACCGTAATTTTAAACTTAGATTTTTGATGATACTAGATATGGTACATTCCTCACAATAAGACACTAGTTCATATTTTAGTTCTATTTCTATTTCTATCCGTATTTGCCTTAGGGAAGCTAAGGATTGTATTTCCGGTTATGTATTTAAATTTACGAGTTGGAATACAATTTATCATAAAAATAAAATTAACTTAGTTTTAACTTGTTTAATTATGTTTTAGATCATATCATATTTTTTTTTTCCATATTCTTTCATTAAACCAAACCAAATTTATCATACATGATTAGGCCTGGCTCGCAGCCCGTTACAGTGGCCTGCAAGCCGGCCCATTCATTTGAGGGCTCGGGTTGATCTCGGCCCGCTCAGGTAGCCTACCTAAGCCGGTTTGGTCTAGCTTTCTTTCTTTTTTTTAGGCCCAGAATTGTTTGGGCCCTTTACAGTTGTTTTTTATTTTGGGCTGAGACGATTTTGGGCCCTTTATTGTTGTCTTTTTTTTTTTTTCTTTTTAGGTCCCAAAAATTCTGGACCCTTTGTTAACCAACGATGTCGTGCTGACGGTAATATTATCTATTAGTATTTACTGTTGGGTCTTTAATTTTTTGTTTTTTAAACTAATTTTTTTAAAAATTATATTCTTATACTATAAACACTCTCCCACTCTTTTTTCACACTTACAACTTTTAAATACTCTCTTATTATCTTATTCTTTGTCTCTAATTATATTCTTAATTTTATCTTTTTTCTGTAATTATATTATTTAATTACTATATACTAATTATAATAAACACTGTAATTTTAAACTTAGCTTTATGTTTGATGATACCAGATATGGCACATTCCTCACAATAGAAAGACACTAGTTCATGTTTTAGTTCTATTTATATTTCTATCCATATTTGCTTTAGGGAAGCTAAGGATTGTATTTCCAGATATGTACTTAAATTTACCAATTGGAATACAATTTATCATAAAAATAAAAGTAACTTAGTTTTAACTTGTTTAATTATGTTTTAGATCATATCATATACTTTTTTTTCCTATATTCTTTCATTAAACCAAACCACATTTATCATACATGATTAGGTCTGACTCGCGGCCCATTACAGTAGCCCGCGAGCCAGCCTATTCATTTGAGGGCTGAACTCAGTAAGGCAACATGCTTGGGCTAGTCTACTTTGGCCTGATTTTTTTCTTTTTCTTTTTTTTAAGGCTCTGAATTGTCTTGGCCTTTTACCGTTGTTTTTTATTTTAGACTCAGATAATTTTGGGCCTTTTGCTGTTGTTTTTCTTTTTTCTTTTGGGTCCAGAAAATTATAGACTCTTTGTTAACCAATGCTGCCATGCCAACAACAATATTACCGTTAATATTTTTTGTCGGGTCTTTAATTTTTTGTTTTTTTAAACTAAATTTAAAAAAAAAAAAATTTCCTATACTATAAATATCCTACTCTCCCACTCTTTTTTCACACTTACAATTTTCAAATACTCTCTTATTCTCTTATTCTTTGTCTCTAATTATATTCTTAATTTTATCTTTCTTTCTCTAATTATATTATCTAATTACTTTTTACTAATTATAATAATTAATAATTTTATTTTATAGTCTCCACAACTCTTAAAGCTCAATTCAAGGTATGATTTAATTTATCATATTTATCTTTTTTAATTTTATTAATTTGTAGTATATTTAGTTGTTTATTAGTATAATAGTTTGTAGTTTGTAGTTTGTAATTTGTAGAAAATTTATCACAATACTATGTTTTTAATTTCGATTAATTTCTAATTTGTAATTATTTACAATTAAGGTAGTAGTTCATTATTTTGTAGTTTGTAGAAAGTTTATTAAAATATTATCTTTTTAATTTCAATTAATTTATAATTTATAGTTGTTTACAATTAAGTTGGTAGAAAGTTTATTATAATACTATTTTTTAATTTTAATTAATTGTAATTTGTAGTTGGTTGTTTACAATTAAGTTAGTAGAAAGTTTATTATAATACTATTTTTTAATTTCAATTAATTTGTAATTTGTAGTAAGTTAGTAGAAAGTTTATTATAATACTATTTTTTTAATTTCAATTAATTTGTAATTTGTAGTTGGGTTGTTTACAATAAGTTAATAGAAAATTAATTATAATATTATTTTTTAAAATTCAATTAATTTGTAATTTGTAGTGGATTGTTTATAATTAAGTTAGTAGAAACTTAATTATAATACTATTTTTTTAAATTCAATTAATTTGTAATTTGTAGTGGATTGTTTATAATTATGTTAGTAGAAACTTAATTATAATACTATTTTTTTAATTTCTATTAATTTGTAATTTGTAGTTGGTTGTTTACAATTAAGTTAGTATAAAGTTAATTATACTACTATTTTTTTAATTTAATTAGTTTATAATTTGTAGTTGGTTGTTTATAATTAAGTTAGTAGAAAGTAAATTCTAATGCTATTTTTTTTATTTCAATCAGTTTTAAATTTATAGTTTATTATTATACGCTCAAATTGGTTAATTTAATAATATGTTTATTATAATTCTAAATTATGAATTCAAAATAATTAAGTAATATATTAATAGTATGTTTAAATATAGAGTATGGATGTGTCAAAAAATATCCCTATTGATTTGAAAATGGATGCTAATGAAGAAGAAGACTAAATTCGCATAGCTGAAATGGGTGACTAATTCTCTAAAATGTAAACTAATTCGAATGCTAGTGAAAATTGTTCGCCGAGTGTAAGCACAACCTCCAAACATACAAGGACAACTTCTAATATATGGGACTATTTCGATATAGAATTCAAAAATGAGACTGATGGTAAGAAGATAAAAATAGTGAAATGTAAATATTGTAAGAAATTATTTACTACTAAACCATCTAGCGAGATTACTCATTTGAATAGACATAGTGATGCGTATGTCAAAAAATATAAAAGAGAAAATGAGCCTACTCAATCAACACTTCAATTCAATAAGGATGTTTCAGTAAATTCTTGGAACTATGATTCTTTAGTAACTAGGGAGTCTCTAGCAAATTTAATTACTATAAAGGATTTACTATTAGGATTTAGTGATTATAATAGCTATAAAGATCATAGTAGAAGATTTTACTATCCAAATTTTAAAAGAGTTCTAGAAATACCACTAGGAGTGATATGATTAAAGTTTATGAAAATATGCGTAAAGAATTAGTATCTGAATTAGCTTCATTAAACTTTTGCATTGTAGTTATATCTGAAATTTGATATTCTAATTCCAAATAAGATTATTTAAGTATAATTGCATAGTATTTAAATTCAAGATGAATAGTGCAAAAAAGAATAATTAATTTTAAAGTCGTTGATAACAAATATAATGCAGAAATTAATAGAGATAGAATTTTTAATATTATTGAAGAATATGGCATAGTAACCCGCATTATTTTTATCATTTCAGATAATACTATCGCAAACATAAACGCTATAAAATTACTTAGCAATTTGATAAGTTCATACACTGGAGGATTTTTACTATATCAATGTTGTGTATATCATATTATCAGCCTTATCGTTAAATCAGGTATGAATGTAATAAGTTAATATATTGAAAATACTCGATCTGATATTACTTACATTCATACTTCTAATCCTCGCATTGCTGAATTTAAAAGATATTGCATGACCCAAAAGTTAAAACCAAGAAAATTCCAAGTTGACATGCCCATAAGGTAGAATTCCACTTATTTGATGTTGAAAAATGCATTGCCATATAAAATTCCAATTACTATATTATATAATTCAAAAATGGGTTCTTTAGTATTGAATGATGAAAACTAGTTTATTTGCAAAAAATTCATACACTTTTTAGACATTTTTTATGAAGCTACTTTTATTTTATATAGTATTTATTATTATACTTCTCCAATTATTTTACGTCATATCTTTTTCATTACTAAAATGTTTTATAAGGAAATATGTGACCCTATATTTGAACCTATTATAACATGTACGTAAGAAATATTTTTGAAATATTGGTTTTCAATTCTTTTATTATATTCTTTTGCTTTTATTTTAGATCATAAGGATAAATTAAATGGTCTTTCTAATTTAATTAGCTCAATTACTACAGGTTTTGAGATAGACTATAGTTCTAAATTTACAAAAAGCTCGTAATAAGTTTTTTGAAATGTATAGTATATATAAGGCTAAGTTTGGATATATTATCAACAATAACATATTCAACAAGAAACTAAAAAATAATCAAAGAATAAATCTTTTTGGAGTATGATAAGTTCTTTTTCTCAGTAGCGTAGTCGTGGCTCATCATCAGCATCATCAAGTTCAAGTCATTTATTACCACAAACGAATCTACTGCAATCTTTTGAGCTTAATCAATATATTGAGCTAAATTTTGACATTGATCTCGACGATGAGAACTTTAAAGTATTGGAATAGTAGCAAAGACATCAATTAAGATTCCCGGTACTTTCACAATTAGCGCATGATGTTTTAACTATTCTCGTGTCCATGATTTCTTCAGAGTCTATTTTTAGCATGACTGAGATAATAATAGATGAGTGAAAGACTTTCTTAGCCTCTAAAATGATTGAGGTGCTAATATGTGTTAAACATTGGGAACAAGTGGCAAGTGAAAGTAAGAAACTATTCATATTTACAATAAAGAATTGGTTGAAATTTTAACAACTTATACATGAATGATGATGATAAGTTATAAACTCATAATTTATGATATACTAGTTTTTTTATGTAATAATTTGAATTATAGTTAATAATCATCAATAAAATTAAATTTAAAATTTATTTGTTTCTTTATTTTTTTTAATCAACTATTTAACTTATATAATATATCTTATTTAATTATTATTAAATTTTTAACAATAGAAAAAAAAAACATAATATGTTTATGTTATCTATTTTTTTAAAAAAAATTCAATTAAAAAATTTAAACTTAACATGTTTTAATTTTTCCAAAAAAATAATCTAACAGTTGTTAAAAATAAAATAGGCCGAGAAAGAACCATAGTAGGCCATTCTGTTTCGGCCCGTCGAGCTTGGCAAGGAGTCCAGTGGAGCTTGGCCCAACCCATTCGCCCTTTCGAGCTATCGGCTCGCCCGTTTTGCCATGCATGATTTTCAAGTATAAAGGGTATTCACGTACCCCTATGCTTGAAAATCTTGTATGATAGTTGGATAAAATCCTTTATAAGAGTCTAGTCCATGTGTACTTTACCAAAATTAAAGTTCACTCTCCAAATTTCTCGATTCTTCAATCGACATTTTCGAAGAGACAAGAACTAGGCTTTTCAGTGGAACAACATTTGAATTCAAAAATATAAATTTGGTATCATTGAATGAGCTTTCTTTGTTTATTCTATATATTTTTTTAATGGAAAAACACATAAGAAATATCTGCAACTACAAAAATAGCAATATAATGGGGAATTTCCTCAAAACAATCATCAATAGTAGAATTGAAATATAACTTGGCAAGTGAATGGGCAACTCTATTTCCATCTCTAAGAACAAAACTACAAATATCACCACCACCTTCACTGAGAAGTAAAAGGATATATCTCACTGTAAGATCATTCAAAGACATTTTATCCATCGAATTAATAGTCTCAACGACATTTAGGCAATCACTTTAAACACAACTAGCAAATAGTCTACACCTTTTATGAATCCTTGCAAAAACTCCAAGTAAAAGACTATCTATTGAACATAAATAAAATTTATCGATTAGAAACACTGAGGGTTTCATTCCCAATCTACCACAGCATGAGGACACTGAACCAAAACACACATAATTATCTCTATTCCATCTCTACATTGAGATACGATAGAAGATATTAGATCCCTCTAGTATGTAAATTCACCAAAGTTGGAAGAATATTGTGAAATAAATAACAAATAACAATGTTTATTTCGGACGGATCTTGTGTCATCTGTACCTTTTGACAAACCCAAAGCACGATGTTCTTCCATCACTAAATGACAATCTAATCTTACTTATAAATACCTCAAGTATCGAAATGCCACAAATAGTATCCTCTCTTTTTACCATATTCAACATAGAAACTAAGAATAGAATTTTGATTGTTTTACCCCAAAAATTAAGAAAACAAATCAACATTCCATCATTTGGAGTTGTAAAGGATTAAATCAGAAACAATCCAATTCTAGGAGGTAGAATAAAAAGTGGTAATAGGTTTGAAAGAAGAGGGACGAGGGATTCATAGATCAGAAAAAATATTTATACCGGCTACATCACTATTCTGCAGATGAGCATCTAAAGGCATAACCTCTCTTCCATGTTAGAAGTTGATTAAAATTTTAAAAAATGAAAAAAATATTATGTGGCCCATGATGTTTTGAATTAGTCCAAGCTTGTAGCAAAATTAATTTTGACTGCAAAAGGCTTCAATTTTGCCTACTAATGGGTTGTCTAACATGGAGAGAAAATTAGGTTGCCTAATTTTTTCTTGGCTAGACAAAATATGTGAAAAGGCATCAGTGGATGCCTATACAAGGCTTGAGTCCTTCTTGAGTTTATTCATCCTATGACAAGAGAGAAAAAAAAAATCCCAATAGGGATGTCTCGTGGGGATCAAGAAAGATATCCTAGAATATATAGTAGCATGTCAAGTATTTCCCTCATCTGGGAAAATTTTTGTTCTATTCTCTTTGTATATTTTTCATTTCAAGAATTAGAGAGGTGAGAGTTCTCTTATTTTCTTACATAAGAGGGATGGTTGTTCAAAGAGATCATAAAGTTGTGAATGAGAGAATACTTATAGAATAGTGTTTAAGTGTTATTTGGGATAAAGATTATGAGTGAGTATTTGTAAATACTTATATTATTTTTTCTCTATAGTGAAAGATCTGCAGTAGTCCGTGAATATAGCTAAGTTAGGTGAATCACATAAATTTATGTCTTATTGATTCCTGTATTTATTTTTAAAGGACATTATTCATGTATACAGTACTATTCGTATATACAATACTGTTCACTTATATAATAAGTAAGTAGGAATGTGATATTTTCCCTAATAATTGGTATCAGAGAAACAAGTTATGGTTAGTTCTTCTGCACACTAGGGCTTGGTGATAGTCTAAGAAGTTCTGTGTAAGGAGGTTATATTCAAGTGGGAGCATTTTTACCTTTTAGAGAACTTTCTTAGCAGGTTTCTCAAGCGAGAAGTGGAAAGTAATTTGTCAGAAATCAAATATTTAACTCTTATTAGAACTTTGCTGGTGATTATTTGTCAATTTCTTGCAAAATTACTATTCATGTGAATAGTAAAAGTTTGTCATCAATGTTGGTTTGTCAATAACAGTGTTCTAATACAGGTGATTCACAAGAATAGTTAGAAACAATCTAGAGAAAGCTAGATTCGAATATGAGTGGGGGCCGTAGATGAAAGGTAGAAAGTTTTTTCAATGAGCAAAGATTATAAGAAATCAAATATGAGTGAGGAAGATTAGAAAGATTTGGATGCCAAAGTAGTAAGTGATCGTTCAAGTGTCTTGAATGATATCATTTCTGAATTAGAGAAATATATAATCGACTGGAGATATAGACAATTTTTGCACGTGATAAAAATTGTCAAAAAGGTAAAGTAGGATTCTTCTAAATGCTCCAAGACTGATGATGTTGATTATCCTTATGGCATTTTGCTAAAGCTGCCATTGAAGAGGATGCGATAGTAGTAGATTCAGGATTCACAAGTTTGCACACGGGCAATAGTTTAGTATTAATGCAAGGTATGTTGTGAATAATGTCGATAATTGTGAGACTTCCATTATCGACCAAGTTACTCACAAACCCCGGCCCCACACCGCTCGAACCGTGGCCCCCACGCTCCCCGCTTTTCAACTCTTCAATTCTCAGCCATCCGCTCCTCTCTCTCTCTCTCGAGCTTTCGCGCTCTTCTTCTTCTTCTTCTTCCATTTTCTTCTGCAACTGAACAAAACCAAAAAACCAATGCTCAAAATCCGCCATTTTCACACAGTCAAACCCTAATCATGAGATTAAACGCCAATTACGCCAACTCCAGTCTCGGCTCCGCCTTCCACTTCAAACCCTGCAATCACTCCTGGTTCTTTCCCAAAAACCCTTTCCAAATTCGCGAGTTTCGGGTCTACCGCCGCCGGAGACTCAAGCGGAGCCGGAGATTGGAGCTCCGGAGCCAATTGGGGCCGATTGAGGACCTTTTTCAGACCTTGATTGCGCAGTTTCCATCGGCGAATTCGTTGGAATTCCTCGCTCCGGCCATCGGGTTCGCCTCCGGTGTTGCTCTTTGTGCCTCGCGTTTTGGCTCCGGGAAGGTCTCGGATATCGGGGAGTGGATTCTGTTCACCAGTCCGACGCCGTTTAACCGGTTCGTCTTGCTAAGGTGCCCGTCGATATCGTTTGAAGGGAGTGAGTTGCTGGAGGATGTGAATGAGAAGCTTGTGAAGGAGGATAGGCAATATGTGAGGCTCGATAGTGGCCGGATTTTGGTCAAAGGCGGTGGCGGCGGCGGCGTAATCGGTGGTTTGGAGGAGAAATTGGAGTATCAGAGAGTTTGTTTGAGTACGGATGATGGGGGAGTGATTTCGTTGGATTGGCCTGTGAATTTGGATCTTAAAGAGGAGCATGGATTGGACACTACTTTGTTGCTGGTTCCTGGTTCGGCTCAAGGTAGCATGGATATCGATATACGGTCCTTCGTCTGCGACGCCTTGAAGCGTGGCTGCTTTCCCGTCGTCATGAATCCCAGGGGTTGTGCCGGTTCGCCCCTCACAACTGCGCGGTAAGTGCTTGTTGTTTCATCCCGAGTAATGCTGGAGACACTCAAACTTGCACATCTTAGATCGAAGTAGGACCACACCATTTAAAGTTGTGGTTGAAAATGATGCAATATTAAGTTTCGAGTATGAGTTCTGAGTGTCCATAATATAGAATACTCGTTTCGCTACTGTGTATTTTGTTTTGTTAGAATGTTTCGTTTGTTTACACTGGAAAAAGCTTTTGAATTAGTGATTAACTGTGCTGATTCTGCTGAACATGAATCTGGTACCATTATTAGACTGGGAAACATTAGAGAATACTTGGTCTGTTGGTTTAGTACTATACCTAGTACGTAGGTCAAACGGGTGCTAATAAGCAGTGTCGGAATTGGGTTTATGGCGTTCTTGTTCTGTACTGGGAATTTCTTTGGAGGTTGCTCAGAGCATTGACATTTCTATTGTTTCACTGTCAAATTGGGAGGTAGCAACTGAGTTTTACTTTTATATTTTAATATATTCATTTTATACTGGGAATTGTGGTTCTGGGGTCCTTTCTGGAGCGGGTAGATCTCTTTCAGGTGTATTTGGCATTTTATTTGGGATCTATCTGAGAGTAGAACTTCTTAAACTATTTTCATGTTATGTAGGTTATTTTCAGCAGCTGACAGCGATGATATCTGCACAGCTATACAGTTCATCAATAAAGCAAGGCCCTGGACTACAATGATGGGGATGGGCTGGGGTTATGGCGCAAACATGTTGACAAAGTACCTGGCAGAAGTTGGAGAGGGGACATCGCTCACTGCTGCAGCATGCATAGACAACCCATTTGACTTAGAGGAGGCCACGAGGTCCTCTCCTCATCACATGGCTATTGATAACAAGCTCACTGGTGGGCTGATTGATATTCTGAGATCTAATAAGGTGGACAATGGCATCTTCTTAACTTTAGAAGCAGAAGTCTTAATCTTATTACTGTTCTATATTCCTATTATGCCAACTAATATTCATGAGTCTTTCTCTTGGTGCTAGTAACTTATGCTACCTGACTGCTTGACACTGTAGGAACTATTTCGAGGCAGAGCTAAAGGGTTTGATGTTGAAAAGGCTCTGTCTGCGACATCTGTTCGCGATTTTGAAAAAACAATCTCTATGGTTTCTTATGGTTTTGAAGCCATTGAAGATTTTTATTCGAAATCTAGTACAAGAAATTTGATTGGAGATGTGAAGATTCCTGTTCTTTTTATACAGGTACGTGGTTCAATTTTATTATTTGTTTCCCCTCAAATTTTTGCAGAATCACATTTTTCCTTGTACTTCTTTTTTCTTGTAAACATTACCCACCAAGCCCTGCTTTTAACCCCCCAACTTAGGTGGTAGGTATTTAAGGAAGAAATGTCTCGTGAGAAGAGGGATTTTCATATTGAGAGGAAATTTTTGAACTAGATACTTAAGCGAACTAATATGCCTGTAATGGGATGATCTACCCACATAAAACTCTGTTTCAGGATGCAGTTTAAATTTTTTCGAGATGCAGACATTTACATAAATATGTATTTTCTTCTTTCTACGTGGAAATGCCTCTGAGAGAGTGATTGGATTTGTTGCCGAGTACCGGAGATCTTTGAAACTTTGAAGCCCATGCAACATGCATTAAACTTTAAGTCCACGATGATCTTGCATATTCACTGGTTATATTCTTCTTCGGATTTTAACTTTTTAGATGCAGCTAACTACACCAGTTTCCTGATCCCAAGGGATAACTGAAAGGTTCTTATTATTTTTCAACATGTCAACTATCAGAATGACGATGGTTCAGCACCATTCTTCTCAATTCCACGCAGTTCGATAGCTGAGAATCCATTTACCAGCTTGCTGTTGTGTTCTTGTTTGCCTTCTGGTGGTATCAATGGTGGTAGGTCTGCTGTAACTTGGTGCCAGCAACTGGCAATTGAGGTAGTGGAATTCGTTCTCTTTTTTTTCACACTGAATAATGCTTAGTTTTGACTTTGGATTGTTAATTTACCTCATTCATACTAAATCATGGTATTTTTTGAATCACTATATGCAAAAATTTCAGCATTGGACTGAGAAAAGTAGGTTTGAACATGATCATACGTTTTTTATTTGATGAATATTATTTTACAATTAAATTGGAGGGATTTAAAATCATTGCACGTGTGGCATACAACAAGGTCTCCGGTCTGAGTATGCTACATGGGTTGAAAATAAAATTGAATCCTTTCTGCATCTACACTGAATTTCTTGGTTTGAGAGACCCTTAGCACTAAATGTACCCAGAATTTCTTGTTCAGTAGAAAATTAGAAATCATGTAAGAACAGGAACCTTTTAGGGTAGTGTTTCTTTTGCAGTGGGTTGATCTACTCGATACTGTGCCATTAGGGGGGAAAAAAGGCTGAATAAGATGTGGCTAATATACTTACACACTTGCATCTTTTCATTTACAAGTCAACATGCCCCAGATTGGGGTTGGTGGGGGGCTTAGAAATTTGAGACCTTGAAACATGTAGTCTGATAAGCATGCTTGTGTTGTTGCAGTGGCTCACAGCTGTGGAGCTTGGACTTTTGAAGGGTCGTCATCCTCTTCTAAAAGATGTCGACATTACCATTAACCCTTCAAAAGGCTTGGCTTTTATGGAAGGAAAAACAGCCAAAAAAACTGGGAAAGTCACCAAGCTTTTGGATCTTAGTTCTTCAACTGCTCTAAACAGATATAACACAGAATCTCTAAATGATATACTTGAAGAAAGTGACGCTACTGCTAGGTTGATCTTAAGATCTGGAAAGGATTTACAGAGAAAGTATGAAAATGAAGATAAGGGATTGCAGAAACTGGAAAATGGTGCAATGGAGCAGACTAATTCCGCTGATACAGAATCAGTTAAGCATGAGGAAATCAGTTCAATAGGCAGCGAAACTGGTGAAGTTTTACAAACAGCACAAGTTGTTATGAATATGCTTGATGTGACCATGCCTAATACTCTAACGGAAGAAAAGAAGAAGAAGGTATTGTGCCACTTGCTAGAACAAACATTTATTCTTCTTATAGAGTAAAGATTTTGTTGTAGATTATGCTCCTACAGCCACTTGTCTCTGTATATTTTGTCATTGGAGAATTTTCTGCCTCATGTTTGCAAGTAAAAGTGCAATATGACTGCAGCATTGGCAATCCATTCACAGCAGTATTTTCATTAATTTTAAACTCTGGTATTACTACGTGTGCAGGTCTTAACTGCTGTTGGTCAAGGAGAGACAGTGATGAAAGCTTTGGAAGATGCTGTGCCTGAAGATGTTCGCGAAAAGCTTACGACTGCTGTGTCTGGAATTTTGCATGCCCAAGGCGCACAACTAAAAATAAATGAACTCCTGGATATTTCTCGGATTCCAAGCGCGTCATCAGGATTGAAGTCAAAAACAGAAGAAAAATTCAGTGGAATATCAACTGTAGAAGGTTTGTTGCAAGACCATCATTCTTCAGATCAGATAAAAAAGGCCGACACTCTGTTAGATGGCTCTGTTAACAATCAACCAGGCACGCAGAAGTCGTCAAGTGGAATGGAATCCGAGCTTGTTCGGTCAGGTAGCTCTCAAAAGTCTGTCAATTCAGGCCAATCTCATTCGATCAGTGGCGATGGAAACAATAATTCTGGTTCTATCAGGAAAGAAACTAGTGATTTAGGAAACAATGACACTTACGATGATTCTTTGAAAGGAAAAGGTCTTGTAAATTCTGAGAACATTGAGAAGGGATTAGAAACAGGAACAAAAGGTAATAGTTCTAACCGTGCTGAAAAGGCTAGTGCTACTGAAGAAGCAAATTTTGCAGAGCACAAAGACCAAAACACAAAAACAGCTTCGGCAGACACAAAAGAGGACAATAATGCCAAAATTGAAGATAAGTCAGTGCCTGATCAAAATAAGTTGACAGCACCTGTTATGGTAGGTGAAAATGCTTCACCTTCAGGATCCTCTTCTGAAGGCCAATCAATGGAAAAGGAAGAGAGCGATAATCAGAAGAGGGATAACAAGCTTGTTTTGGATCAATCCAAGTCTAATTCAGAGTCTAATTCCCTGACATTCAGTGTTTCTCAGGCCTTGGATGCCTTGACAGGGATGGATGATTCTACTCAAGTGGCAGTTAATAGTGTTTTTGGTGTCATAGAGACTATGATATCACAACTAGAGGAGGGTTCAGACCATGAAAAGGAAGTTGTGGATGAAAAAGACGATAATCCAATTGACAGTAAGAGGCCGCAAAATTCAGCAGCCACTCCGATTGACCAACGTGTACAGTCTGATGAAATAAGTGATTCTGCTGTTTTCAAGCCCCCTAAGAATGCTATGGATTCACAGCCGGATGCACCAAATGAATGCATAGCAAAGGATTCCACTCAATGCCCAATTTCACTTAATGGGATTGATATGAAAGCTTTGCAGGATAGACATACAGCTAGTCATGTAGGTAAGGATGGAAATAGAAAGAAGGATCAATTACCTGGTAGTAATATTCTTTTTGATAGTTCAGAAGGAATAAAAAAGGTAAATAATATTCCGTCGCACATGACTTCAAATACCTATGGTAGCTCTTACTATAATGAGAATTTGCAGAAATATCTTCTCTCGGAAACGGCTACCGAATCTCTAGATTCAGATGCAACCACTGCTCTATTGCTTGAGTATTTTCCAGAAGAAGGTCAGTGGAAGCTCCTAGAACAACCAGGAAATAATGGAACTCATGTTGGTGATGTTGAAAAAGAAGTCCAGACCAACTCACCTGAAGTAGATGATAAAGTTATTGAACCTCTTTATGTAATATTAGATATGGGAAAGCAACAACAACCAGTGGAAGAGTTTGAAACAATAGACCACAAAAAAGAAAAGATTGAAATTGATGAAAACATATTAGATGATCTTACACAGTTTGTGAATAATATAATATTGGATGCCTTGAAGGTTGAAGTTGGTCGCAGACTAGGTGCAGCTGGCATGAATGAAATTGAACCCAATCTTGCCAGAGATTTGGAACAAATGGCAAATGCAGTGTCAATATCTGTTGGACAAGATGTGAAGCATGCTTTGATTTCTGATGTTAAATACGATAGTATTGATGGTATTTTGGAGAAAGTTGATACAGTTAATGGAGAGCGCATTATTGGGGCCATATCTTCTGCTGTTCAGGAGACCAATTACTTGAGAAAGTTATTACCAGTTGGTGTCATCGTCGGTTCTAGCTTAGCTGCACTGAGAAAATATTTCAACGTTGGTACGATGCACAACGATGACGACACTATGAATTTTGGTGAAGCCAAAAACTTGGAAGAAAAAGATATTGTTAAGGTTAAAGCTGCTGAGGCTCAGCGAATGCCTTCTGAGAAATCTGTGCAGAATAGCCAATCGGATGAAATGAGTAAGAGAAAAAGTGCGACCGTCATGGTTGGTGCTGTTTCTGCTGCCTTGGGGGCATCTGCTTTACTGGTGCAACAGGAGGTAATGATTAACCTCTTAGAACTTTTAAATTTTCTTTTTTCTTAGGATTGTCCTTGTATATTTGCTTTGACTGTAGCTGGATCTAGCATCATGTGTTTTTTGAATACCGAGCACAGTGCCCTTCCAGAATTATCCTTATTTTGGTTTTCTAGCATTGCTACACTTTCTATTCTGAATTTAGTTGATCCTGTTCTCTCTCTTCCTTCTTGATTCTGTTAGGTCTTTCTCTTCATTGGGATGACTTAAACAATAAGTGATTGTTCACATGACTCTCTCTTCTTTAAGAGGACAGAGCTTATTTATTACCATCATGTGGTTATACGTAGCATCAGATAAGCTGACATTTTTGTGTTTTTACCACTACTTTTGTAATATTTGAACATAAAGGATTCGGAATCCAATGGAGCCAATATTAGTTCATTGAAGTCCTCAAAAATGAAAGCTGATAATCCAAAGGATGCTGACAAACTTGAGGAGGCGCTGTCTGAAAAACACCAAAATAACATTGTAACGAGTCTTGCTGAGAAAGCCATGTCAGTTGCTAGTCCAGTGGTACCCACAAAGGAAGATGGTGAAGTGGATCAAGAAAGGTCTTACCACATTACTCATATTTCTGAGTTATTTAGAGTTATCTATTCTTTCTCCAGCTTTTAATCGAATTAGGTGCAATTCTTTGAACAGGCTGGTCGCAATGTTGGCAGATTTGGGTCAGAGAGGTGGCATTCTGAGGCTTGTTGGAAAAGTTGCTTTGCTATGGGGTGGTATACGTGGTGCTATGAGTTTGACTGATAGGCTTATCTCATTTCTCCACATAGCTGAGCGTCCCTTGATCCAAAGGTAAAGTGCGTAAATGTCCGATGTTGCAGAAATGTTAAAGAATATTGTGCAAGTTTCGTTGTTGTAACGATGCAGATTTATGACCGAATCCTCTATTCTTGTTTTTTGTATTAGGGTTCTTGGGTTTGTCAGTATGGTGCTCGTTTTGTGGTCACCAGTTGCTGTTCCACTGCTTCCAACACTTGTTCAGGGCTGGACTACAAAAACCCCCTCTAGAATTGCTGAGCTTGCTTGCGTAATTGGGCTCTACACTGCTGTTGTGATACTTGTTATGTTATGGGGCAAAAGAATACGTGGGTATGAGAATCCTTTTGAGCAGTATGGGCTGGATTTGACATCATTTTCAAAGGTACGGATTGGACAAAATCTTTATACTTGGCCACAGCTATTTTTCTGCATCTTGTGAGCTTTGATATTAATGGTACCGTATATATTTTTACATTGTCTCCAGCAAATGTTACTGGCATGAGTCATTATAAGAAGTATGATAACCTTAAATTTTGTGCTGTGCTGTGGGATGGCAAATTAACGGTGGAACCAAATAACTGTGCCTGTTTCATCATTTCTGTTATCTGTTAATTTAAGGTATTGCAACAGACATACAATATCTTACCTTCTTTCCACAAATACAATTATTTCTTCTGCGTGCAGATTCATAATTTTTTGAAGGGCTTGATTGGAGGCATTATGCTTGTATTATCAATACAAGCTGTTAATGCATTACTTGGCTGTGTGAATCTTTCCTGGCCTTTTTCTCGTTCTTCCTCAGATGCGATGGCATGGCTCAAAGTGTATGGTCAAATGCTTATGGTGATTAGTCAAGGCATTGTGATGGCAACTGGTGTTGCTCTTGTGGAAGAATTGCTTTTCAGGTCGTGGTTGCCTGAAGAAATTGCCACTGATCTTGGACACCATCGAGGAATTATAATATCAGGACTTGTATTTTCTTTATTACAAAGGTATTTGTATGCTTACTTATGTGTACATAGGTATGTGTATACTTACTTATGTATACATGTATAAATTGTCCAATTAAATTTCTAAATTACAAAAATTATAATGGCTTTATTTCTGTTGTTTTTTTATTTAAAAAAAACTCCAAATTTGGTTAAACGTAGGACTTTTCTTTCTATCATATTGAAGACCCCCACGTCATCTTTTCTTTTCCCATTATCTTTTTTGTTTACCTATTAGCATTCTCGTCTCTGGGTTTAGTCTTAACTGTTAAGTAACTTATTTTGATAATCTTATGCCATATTGCTATGTTTTGAAAACATGTTCAATTCCAAGTATAATATAATTCTATATGGGATTTCAGGTCTCCATGGGCGATACCAGGACTATGGCTTTTATCTTTGAGTTTATCTGGTGTTCGGCAAATAACGGAAGGCAGCCTATCTGTTGCCATTGGGTTACGGGCAGGAATCATGGCTTCAAGTTTCATCTTGCAGAGAGGCGGTTTTCTGATCTACAAGCCTAACTTCCCTCTTTGGGTTACAGGGACTCATCCATTCCAACCGTTCACTGGGATATCTGGTTTTGCATTTTCTTTATTGTTGGCACTGTTTTTATATCCTAGAAAGCCTATGCAAACTAAAAATTTGAAGAGCCAAACTCAGGAGCAAACATCAAATTTTGAATAGTTGAGTTTGTATAAGTTGGCCCCATTACCTGTTCGTGTTTCTTGTCTTTGGAATTTTCACCATGGAAGTTGAAAAATGTTGTGCAAAATGGGAATGGGAAGAAAGACTGACAAATACAGGTAGAGGAAGTAAGGTTATTGGTCTGCATGGGAGCTGTACGGTTTTAGTGCTACAATTTCAACCAGTAAACTTTCACGCTGTATAGTTGGCAAAAATCTCTAATCTCTTGAGGAGAAAAATTTTGAAAGTTGGCGACTGAAGAGTACATTCATGATATACGCCCTGTTTTTGCCTCTTTCGATTTTGTTTTGTTTTTTTTTCCCTAACCCTTCTCTACCTTGGTGCATATCACATTCAACTTTTTGCTGTGTCTCTGGCCTTTTACAAAAACAGGGTTAAGAAAAATTTTGAAAGCAGGCGACTAAAGAGTACATTCATGATATACACCCTGTTTTTGCTTCTTTCGTTTTTGTTTTGTTTTTTTCCTTAACCCTCTCTACCTTGGTTCATATCACATTCAACTTTTTGCTTTGTGCCTCTGCCCTTTTACCAGCGCGTGAAATGATGTTGTGCAGTGTAGGGGCAAGCAATTGTCTATAATGCAAGTTGTTACTGTAATGTACAGTTAGATTCCAAAAACAAATTGAAGGGTGATTTTTCTTGTTGGAAGTACCCGTCTTGTGCCTTTCCTTTAACTGGGTATGACTCACTTTGCACCTAAAGAGTCTATGGTTACGTTTCACATTTACCAATCTGTAGTTTTGAAAGATACCATTTATCTTAGGGAGACAAAAGTATTGGAAAAGAAATTGATACAAGGCTGACATTCAATTTGAATGAATGAATGGGCTAAACACCCAAGTTCAAACATTTGCAAACCCGGAAATGAAAATATTACATTAAAAAGAAAGAAACAAACAAGAAGAAACTCAAAAAGTAGAAAAGGAAAAGTAAAGCCTCGGTGTAATCTTCAATCGACAAAACAATGGACAAATTATTCGTCGAGCTAAAAAAACTCCACTTGACCCAACCAAATTTGCTTCCGCCTCTTATTTACTCTCACCCTCCATTCACTCGTCCACAGCAAGAGGAACAGACTCGGCCTAAGTTAAATTTGTCACACGAGAAGACAAGTCGATCAAAATCAGACATATAAACAAAAAACACATAAATATAAGTACTCATTTCAATATATATATATATATATATATATATATATATATATATATATATATATATATGTATAGGTATATACATATGTTCGCATTAAATGAAATAAAGGTTATGACTAGGCTGAGAAACTTACCAACTTGCGGTACTTGAGGGCATAAAACATTTCAAGGTAACGACGGCTCTCGCGACGGTCAAGGTTAGAAACATGTTTCCAGAAGCCATAAACTCCAGTCAAGGTCAATAGCCTCTCAGAGTAAATCTGCCACGTATACCTAAAAACCACCAAAACAAAAAGCAAAAAAGCTTAAAACTCCATTACAGCACCACAAATAACATGCGTATAGGAGTTAACTACTATATGATAAGAAGGTCGTTATGCTTACTTCTCATAAATACGCTGCAACCCTCCTTGGGAGATTTTGTCCCAGTGAGAAGGGTCTGCCTTGCTCTTCTCAAAAAACTCAACAAGAGTCTCAGCCGCACGATCACCATGATAGGGATCAATGTGGTAGCCCGATTTGCCATGGACAATGATCTCAGCAGGGCCACCATTGCAGGTAGCGAAAGTAGGCAATCCACATGTCATGGCCTCAACGACAGTCAATCCAAAAGCTTCATACACAGCAGGCTGGACAAAAGCTCCCCTGGTATCACAGATGTACCTGTAGAGCTCACCATTCCTCACTCTGTTCATCTGGGAAGAAATCCATCTGAATTGTCCATTCAGGTTGTATTTCTCGATCAAGCTGTACATCTTTGCCATCTCGGCCTTCTCTTCAATGTCTTTCGACTCCTTTCTCCGGTCACCAGCCACCACAACAAGGTTGACAAGCTCCCTAAGCTTGGCATTCTTGCCGTACCATTCAACTAGGCCGGTGATGTTCTTGACGCGGTCCAACCTTGCCATGGTGAAGATGATGGGCTTGTTGCGGTCCTTCAACACACATCTGTTCGATAAAAATTGAGCAACGGTGATTAACAACATGACACAATCAAACATGGAGCATAAAACAATTTAACATGATCAAACGTAGGACAAGATACAGAAAACTCACATGTGTTCCTCATTCTCAACATCGCTGAAGAGAAGCTCTTCAATTTCAGGGTGGAAGGAGGTCAACCGCTTTTCCTTCTCGGTGTAAGGGAAGTAGATGCTCATGTCAGCTCCGGGAGAGACAATGTTGAACTTGGGGTCGAAGACATCAATACCGTGAACGACTCTGTAGAGTCCGGGAAGAGTGAAAGCAGTGTGGCTCTCATACTGTCCGACAGTGTCCTTGCTGAAAAAGTTGAAACGAAACAAAGATGATTTAGTTTCCAAACAGAAAAGCAATTGAAAATGCAGAAGAAGAAGAGACGGGAGATTTATCACCTTCCAGCAATCTCTTGGAAGGTACTGGTGATAATGAAGTCAGTATGGTTCATAGCAATAAGATCGGCGGTAAACTGGCAAGAGAAGTGATACTTGTCCTCCAACTTTTTCCAGTAAATGTCTGAATCGGGGTACTTTGTCTTTTCAAGCGCATGGGCTATGGTGCACTGCACAACACAAGAAAAACCAAAGAACTTGTTGAGCCATTTGAGGTTGTGAAAGCATGTAAGATAATACAGACAAACAAGGAAAGGTTTGCTTGGTAAATCTTTCATTTTGTATTTTATTATTCTTTTAAATGAACTAAGAGATTTTGTTAAATGAGTCATGACGAACCTGTGTGACTCCCAATTTGTGGGCTAGAAGGGAGGCAACAATGTTTCCATCACTGTAGTTTCCAATGATAAGATCAGGCTTGCCCTGCAACTCCTTGGCAAGCTCATGTGCAGCATCCTAAACAACAAACCAAATTACTCTCACAATCAAGTAGTGCACATTCAAGGCCAAATATGACATAATGTTAACCAGAAACTCCAATCTACCTCAGTGTAAGTCTCTAGGTAAGGCCAGACTTCGAATCTTGAGATCCACTTCCGGAGAATTCCTTTCTCATTCCTGAAGGGAACACGGAGAATGTGTGTGTGTTCTGTACCGAAAACTTTCTCAAGACGCTGACCACATGTGGTTCCTACTGCATCCGGGAGGAGCCTAGTGAGCTGGGTGCACCAACCATTGATCAGATCGAGTAAACAGATATTATTTGACATAGAAAGTAATACTTTGTTGATTTTAATCGAAATGAAAAGCGCAAATATTATCGAGATGTTGTTTAGAAAATTTTCACGGTGCTTTTCACTTTGAAAATATGACTAAAAAGTCGCAGGAAAACTTACAATGACAATGCGAGGTTTGATGTCAAGTCCTTGTTGCTTAATCCGATGAAGCATCTCATTCTCTAATGCACGAACTTGGTCCAAGATGTAAACAACCTAGTTAAAATGATGGAATACAAAATAATTAGATACAGTAAGCTTAAAAAAGGTAAAAAACCTTGTATGACAGACTAAATTTGCGTTAGCTAACCTGCCCTCCAGTGTCAGGGTACCCCAGAACATTGTCTTGGGCGAAGTAACCATGAGGAGAAAGAATGACAACGTTAAAGACCATGGGGATTCTGCCAAGGAACTTCTCGAGTGTGCAAGGATCTGGTGCCTCAAGAAGATCCAAGAGAAGCTGAATCATTTCGAGCACACGCTCGGCGGTGTCACCCCACCCTCTTTCCAAACCAATCTCCTGGAATTTGTGGTCGAAATCTGAGTATGGTGTTTCCGGGGCAAGAGTAGTCAGGTACTCCTCTGCCTTCCTTAGAACATATTGAAGTGCATTGAGATTCTGAATTCTGTCGTTCAGCATCATATTCTGCAAAAACGACACCAAATAATACCATATGAAATCGTTTATTTGTCCATAACACTAAAAACAGGAGAAAAACTCGGGCAAAATAATTGTAAGGAAATACATGAATTATTACATCATAGGAAAAAATAAAATAAAATAAAAATAAAAAAATTCAGCAAGATGTGTTTATTACCTTTCCCTTGTAGCAGTGAACTCGGAGGAATTCAAGAAGTGGATGCATGCTCTCCTTATCATGGAAGAGTTTTGCAGAGAGGTGGCGGTTGAGGAACTCCACACCATTTCCAATGGACTTGGAAAGAGTTGGACGAGGGAAAGAGGCAGTGAATGGCTCAAAGTCCAACTCAAGCACAAAGTTCCCATTTTGGCTGAATTCATCAAACAAACATTGGCAAGACAATAAACAGATATTAGATCGGTATTTTGTATCGATCTCGAAGATCAAACAAGATTCATAATAATGATCCTCCAAAAAAAAAAAAAAAAAAGGAAAGAAAATACCCTCCATCAACAAGCTCTTCCTTGAAGTGCAAGTACTCAGCAACCTGCAACTCCTCCACAACAAGGGCATGGACATTCACTCGAATGTATTCCCACACGCCGGGCCTTGGACGGACAGCAAGAGCAACCCATGGAGGTAAAACTATGGCTTCCTGAGTCACAAAACCAGCAAGTTTAAGATAATTGTCAAAATATTTTAGTAAAAAAAAAAAAAGAGAGCCTTGATTCCATCAAAACCCAGATAAGAATTAAGAAGAAGAAGATGATGATGATCAAGAAAGTCAATAAAGATCCCAAGTTACCTGAGTGGATCTCAGAACTTCACCAAATGCTCCATCCAAAAGTTTCTGCCTGTTCACTTCTGGGATCGCTTCAAACTCAGCAATGAGTTGGTGGGGTTGAAGGAATCCTTTGCCTTTGGCCTCAATCCTTCAACAACATCCATCCTAAAGTGCGTCAACAAAAGAAGAAGCTACTCTACCAAAAACTACTTTCCATGCAAGTGAAAGAAAGTTAACACAAGAAATATGGTTCCTTTTTTTTTTCCAGAGCTTTTCACTACAAGGATCTAAAAAAAACATAAAAAATACCTGGAAAGAAGGGCCACAATTTCATTTCTGTGAGCAGAAAGAGTTTCATCCAACCTCTCCCGGAGGCTGTGGACACGAGTCAGAACACGCTGATCAGCCATGGCTGCTTAGCTAGCTAGTTCAGTAAAATCAAGACAAGACAACCTTAAACTGCAGAGGAAATCACAAAAACTGTCGGTTATGGCAGATCTACGGCAATCCAAAAACTCACTTATATAAAGAAAATAATGGATAAAATCACATTAAAAGTCAACATTTTTATGTAAACTTATTTAATTTTCTAGAAGCGCTTGGATTTCTTTCCAAACAAATCTTCTTCCGAAACCAAACCTTATTTCCAAACAAAACACCTGCCACACCCAACAACCCCCAATATACAAATATTAATTATGGTTTTTGTGGTTCAACCGAGATTTTCTGTCCTGAACATTAAATGTTGACTAGAATAATTGTGATTATTCCTAGTGACCCATCGCAGCATGACCATTAATTTAGATGTTTAGATTAATCAGATCCAACCATAATCCCAAAAAATCATAACCAACACTTTCAGAGTGGATGCCAGATTAAAAGTTTTGGGGCACTATTAACAATTTGACTTAAAAAATACACATTTTGACAATTAAAAAAAAATCGAATACCCTTTTACCAAATTATGCAGTAGTATTGGTTAATATGTTTATCTATTAAATAAATCTGAATTTTTTTTAAAACAAAATGCCACATTTAAGCAGAGTTGACAGAAAGGAACATTTTTGACTGGAAAGAATTTACGTGAAATGAATTTTCCTCCAAGAAAAAAAATATATATTTCCCAAAAAGAAAACCCAATATTTGATTCTTCTTCCTCATTCCTTAGACTGGAATAGAACCCAACCCAGTCAAAAACAGTACCTGTTTTTTCTTTTTTTCAAAATATTACAGCAGACTATGACAATCAAACTTAAAAGACAGAACCTTCCCATATAAACTAAAGATCTCATCTCGGAATTTGGGGTTGACAACAGAAAATTATTTTTGACAAGAGAAATACTTTGATCAACATTCTGAAAATAATGATCTTCATAACTTAAACATTGTCCACCATGAAAACTAGAAAAAAAAAAAAAAACAAAAAACTCAAGCTTTTTAAAACTAACTAGACTAGAAGAACAAAAACAAAGCAAAAACAAAGTAAAGAAAACGAAATATAAGTACCTAAAAACAGAAATAAAGAGTGAAAGGAATGAACGCAGAGAAGTGGTTTGCTTAGGATTGTTATGGGTACATTTATAGAGCCAGAGCGCGAAAGGAAACGGATGAAAATTTTGACAAAAGGGTAACAAAATTCCAATGTGTACGTCACGGTAAATATTTTTTTTTCCCCCTATTTTTACAATTTTATCTTATTTCTCTATCTCATTGTCATTTTTTTTCATTGCACAAGAACTTTTTGGCCATGTTTCTGCGGAAGGGTAATTTAGTAAATGTACATCATTTATGCAATTTATTACATGCCATGAAGCTGTAGAAGGGAAATATATATGCGTACTTGAAACTCAAGAAACTAATGGATTATGGTAACTGGGGTTTTATTGGGCAAAGAAAAAAAAAGAGGAAAGGGAATCAAATTACGGTTTGGTTTGGACTTTTAGAGCGTGTGGGGTCAGAGTTGCCTAGAGGGAGGCAAAAGTGGGTCCGGTCCTAACTTCTATTTTTTTTCTCTGTCATGCCTTTTTTTTTTTTTTTTTTTTAAGTCTTATCGTTGGTTGATTGCTGCTTTAGACTAGCGTGCGGTGATGATCACAAACTAGACTTTTATAATTTGGTTTTTTATTTTTTGTTTTATTTTTGCTAGGAAATATAATTTAAACCCTACCTAGTACCTAAGTCCTCCATTGGCTTTTATGTAATATTAATATTATCCTCTTCAATCCAAAGCAAAGAGGAATTAAAATGTACTTAATCTTATCTTTGGTATATACAAATATTTTGTACTATACATTTTATTGGTTTGTATCTTGCACCATCCTAATAGAAAGCGCATGACACTACCTAAGAAGAAAAGCGAAAAAAAAATAAATAGAAAATATTATATATATATATAAATAGATTAGATAAACTTGACGACTAAAATCAAAGAAGAAACTACTAGAATGACCCTCAAAGAATATGCTCATAGATTCATATTTTTATATTAGAAAGATTCCTATCCGTGAATAGACAGAAAATATCAAAATACGAAGTTTCAACTCTTAGAAAAAATGTAAAACCACATTGAACAATATAATAAACATAGCAAAGAAAAAAAAAAATTCACTTAACCTTTTTGGTGATCAGAAAGAGGTGATCAGAATATTAATTTACCTTGGCAAAATATGTCACCTGCGATAGTCTTTAGAACAAGGAATCAAAAATAATGAAGGAAAGGAAGAAAGAAAGAAAGAAAGAACGAAAGAAAGAAAGAAAGAAAGGAGGAAAAAATAATGGAAGGAAAAATCGCCAAACGGGTGAAACGCAAGTAAGGAAAGAATGGAAAGAAACAAAGGAATGAATGAGATGAGGAGAAGAAAGCACAAAGACCCTTTTTATATGGAAAAGAGAGGTGGGAACTCAAGCTCATTTCCATTTTCCACTCCACCTTCCTAGCTAATACTCTAGTCTCTGTTGGATTATGCAACCTTCATTTCTGATAATGCCACTTATTTTTTGATAATGCAACTCTCTCTCTCTCTCTCTCCCTCTCTCCCTCTCAGAAAACAATTATTACGTCCACAGTACACACCACCTTCCTGTGGTTTCATTGTAGCTTTCACTAAACCGCTTATGATAATATTTTTCCTTATCCACTTTCTCTCCTCGTTTATATCTTTAATCCCATACACTTGTATTTCGTCAAAAATAAAAAACAAAAAAATCCATGTACTTGTTTTTTTTTTTTTTTGGGTTTCAATAATAATATTATGCAGTTCTGTACGTAGACTGAGATGAATCCAGTTGTCCTTCATTCGTTCTCTTTGATCTATTTTCTAGTTCTTTTATTTATTTTTTTTCTTAAAGTCATTTATGAGTATTTAAATCGGCTCCTAGTTTCTTCTATGGCTCCTATTGTCTTTGACCTAAAATATTTGGTTCTTTAATTTTATATCTATATTTTATTAGCCCCACTTCCTATTGAATTATAAAAAAAGGTGATGGTTTTTGACACGCCTTTTTTTGTTCTTTTCCAGCCTCTAGACCCGTTAACGCCGGCCACGTCATTATAATCGGCGGCCTTTCTGTCAGAGCAATTTTTGATTTTCTTTTTTAAACACCCTAACCCTCTCCAATTTCTCTAAATTATTTGAACAGTAGATTCAATTATTTAGGAAAAATGATAAGAGCACGGGGCACGTGTTTGCCACTCCAACTAATGGAATGTGTACTCACAAGCAAATTAAAGGGTACGAGGCTCTTACTCAAAAAAAGAAAAAAAAAAAAGGTATGAGGCTCATTTTTATTGGTATATGTCTATAAATATTACAAGTACCATACATTTAGCATTTAACACTTTGAAGTTTAACATTGCACATTAATAAAAGATTTAGGATCACAAATAAATTTTGTTTATTAGAATATAAATACCACATAGTATTTGCTCATTATTTACTTTCTATCCACACTTTTATTATAGAATAACATAAGTGCCACACAAAAACCCCTTGTTCGTTCAGTTATATTTGACAAAACTTATACTTTTTGAGTTTCAAATTTTTATTAAATTTGCATTTTTAATTAAAGTAAATACTTAATTGTTAAAATTATAAGAATAGCTCATCTAAATGGTAAAGATTCTATTAATTTATTATAAAAAAAATTCTGTTAATTTCCTTCTAATATTTTAAACCGAAAGATTGTCTATGTAATCATACGGAGAACAACTGTAATTTTGTCATGTGTACAACTAACAAATTGGGTCTTATTTCTCAGCCAAAAAAAAATTGTATTATTTTTCATTTTTTAAAAAAAATAAATTTCTAATATTAGAAATATAGCGTGATTATAGATTTTGCATCGAAGTAAATCATCAAAATTCTTTTATTTTTCTATAAGTGAAAAAAAAAAAGAACTTTTTCTATTCTCTTGGAACGGGAAAAAATAAATATTAATAAGTAAATATTTAAAAGCTGTAAAAAAGTATGAAATGGAATGACTGAGCTCTCAGGACAGTCATGGCGCGCCAGTTGCGGTACGTACGGTGCGTGGTCACCTTTTATCGAGAAAGTGGAACAGAACCAATTCCTAGATCTTCTATTCAGATGACGTGTAATTTTCTCATTGGGTGATGACGCACTCTTCTGTGAGAACCATTGCGAATCAGTGTTAAAGATTTTGGATATTATATCGGACCCTACTGACACGTATGAAGTGGGGCCCGAAGATGAACTAAAAATTAAATATTGGGTGGAGTGGGTCCCATACAAAACCAGATATTGGTGGATAATTTTCAACGAATAGGGACAAGGTGCTAAGGGCCTTCGATGTCTGACGTGGCAAGATGCACCGACAAAATCATTAAAAAAACCCAATCTTTGGATTTGGGTGAGAAGCAAGTGCATATACCGTATGATTTATGAAATTTAGTTGGTAAACTTTCCTTTTGCGTTAATTAATTTTTGAATATTCGTAATTCAAAGCAAAATTAAGAAATTAATTAATTTTGGGTGAGAACAAGTTGCCTCAAAAACCCATTGGTTAGGATTTTCGGTGGTTTTATCCCATGAGTGGTTTTAGCGGGCCACAGATTTTATCTGGTTTCGTGGGTAAATCACGTGTTGGGCTGCATAAATTATGGTCTTAGGTAGAGAACATTTTGGGGGAGTCATATAAGTTGGTGACTTTGGAAAATACTAAAAAAGCAAAGGTGACGCATTTTGTTGTATGTATGTACCTAGCTAGGCTCAAGTAGGTATAATTGTTGCTAGACTTTCTTGCTACTATTTGCTTTTGCTAACTTTTAGTTTAATCACATCCTGTGATATATTATGTATTGCTATGGATATCACGTATGAGTCAACGTACTTAAATCTCATACCATATACAATATGAATAAACATAATCATAAAAGATATACGTGTCTAATGTGTCTTTTTGACAAAAACTTGACGATTTAAAAATAACTAACTATGGATAAAATACTAATGCTCTTTGAGCATTTTGTTTCTTATATAAGTTAGTTTGATTTGTTGGAAGAGCGTCGAAATGAATAGCAATTGTTTAGTTGGAATTTTGTGTTGACTTTGGAATAGAATGGTGTTAATCATATTTTGGTAAAAATATCCTTAACCATTGAATTAATACATGTTAGTTAAGTTTGGAGGTAAGGAAGGGAGAGGAAGTGACAAGGAAGAGTAAGAAAGTCAAGAAGGAGATGAGAGAGAGAGAAAGTAGAGAGGAGGAAGAGTGAGAAAGTCAAGTTGATAATATTATATACTAATTGATTTGGATAATTAGAAAAATAAATTTAATTATACAATGCAATGGCTCTTTCACTCATCTGATTTGGAAATGACAATTTTATCAATTGTATGAATAGCAATTCCATAAGAAAAATCATCCCAATGACTTTAAGGCAATTAAACCAAATAATAAATAAATTTTATTTCTTTTTCATTCCAATCAAATGTCATGTAAAGTTATACATCACTAAACAGTTAAAGTATAATTGTACGACACTCGGAAGTACTATAACGTGAGTAACAAAATTTGTGTAGATTGCAAGAAATAAGTAGTGACAATTAATTAACGAGATTAATTGGAGGGATTAGGAGTAAGGAGGAATTCAATTAAGGTAGAGTGCAATACGAGGGAAAATGAGGGAGGGCTCCTCTTGTTGGGTTTAGGTGGTTGCGCTGGTGGGGCTAGAGGCTACTGGTTTTCAAGTTCATTGTTGGAGATTGGGACCAGCCTAAGCTGGCTTAAAGAGCTCTCATTTTGTACCGTCCTTTTTTATTTCCCATCAACGGTTACAACTGTTGGCCAGGTTGGTGGTTAGCTACACTTTCTTAAATTCCACATTTATTATATGCCTTTTTATGAAATTCCCAAGTCTTGTTCCGAAATATAGAGCAGACGTAAAAAATAAAAAATCAAGTACTAGTTTTACGGATTGAGATCCCACACAATTTTTTCTGTCTCGTCCACATCTCATTTATCAAAAATCAAACCATTCTATTTTCGTGAGTAGTTATTCAAGAATAAATTGTTGTGGCGTAATTTGATAGGTCAGACGAGGATGAGGCAGAAATTAGGCCAATATATTTGAATCCTAATCACATATATACTAATCTCTAATCGGTAATCACACTTACGTGCTAACATATTCTATGTTGGACATTTATATCCTAGTTAGTGCAATTTACTAATTAGTAGCATTGAATATGATTTTATTGAAAACGAAATCGGAACGTGAAGGAATTAATAAAGAAACGTGCTTTATATATATATATATGTATATATATATATATATTCTCATTTATTCGTTACTCTTATTAATGATAATATTGTGACTTATTTTCACTTGTATTGAGAAAAAAAATAAAATGGAATAAAGAACGGAATTACATATCACTTTGGAAGATCGAGATAAAACCCAAAAGAAAAATAAGTTATTTACTTACGCTCGAGTTTTCTTTTTCATTATTTTTTTTTTTGGGGGAGAGAATTATGCACGAGTTTTCTAATTTCTTTATATAACATAAAATCGAAAAAAGAAAGGAAAAAAAAAAAAGAAGCTAACTAAATATTTTACTGAAAAGATCACTTTTTTACCCTTGGGAGGAAAAGGTCGAACTTATTTCACATTGCTAATGTTGGGTGATTTGGACACAATATTTTCTTGTAGTACCCTTCTAAGGTACGGTGGGCATGTTTGGCAGAAGATGATTTGGCTTTTAGAAGCTGATTATAGGATTCTTGAATGCAAAAAACAGTTTTAATAGCATGGTCTGAAAAATGTGCGAGATTAAATTAACATTTTTTTATATGGATGTCTTTATAAATATGTATACAAACTAATAGAAGCCAATAAAATGAGCTTAGCTGTTCGCTTCATAATTTGAAGAAACCGTGAAAAAAATATCATTTATAAATTTGTACAGGAGACTCGTGAGATCCATTCAAAATTGGGGAAGAAAAAAAGAAAAGTACAGCACAAGGACATTATACTTGGGATAAGCTTGTGAGTTGTGTTGTACATTTGGTTGGAAGCCATGTCAATAATGCTAAGGAGTCCCAATATTTTTTCACGTATAAAAACCAATTATTTTTAGATAATATTTTTTCACGTATAAAAACCAATTATTTTTAGATCATCTCCAACCTATAACATTAAAATGGTGTAACTTTCATACAAAAGTATCATAATTTTTTTCACATTATTTAAGAAATTGAACTCCAACATTTATACTAAAAGTTATACTAAAAAGAATGTTTCATTTTCTATTCCTTATCTTTTTTATTTTGAGGGGTTATTCCTTATCTTTTTAGTCCTCAACAATTAATTTATTTCATAAAGTACTACACCTATTTATCAATTAACATATTATTACAAATTATTGGAAAAAATTGGAAAAAATTATTATAGTAATATTTGTATTACTTACTTAATTTTAGTTCAAATATATAATAATCAAATTAAATTAAATTATTAGATAATAAAAGTCAATAAAAAAGAATATATTGAGAATAAATTTGTAAGAAATTATAAAGATTAGGGATATAATTGAAAAAAAAAATGAAAAGTGTTGGTGTGGTGAATAGTGTTATACCAAATTCCAAATTTAGTATAACATTATTCACAAGACCAAATTGGCATAGGATTTGAGAGAGATTTTAACACCAAAATGGTGTTTTACACAAATCAGTGGAGATGCTCTTGGTATGGTGCCCTTCAACATTTTTTTTTTTAATTGGAGTGCTACGTTTAAACATACGTGATAAGTCTGATCCATTTCAACCCTTCATGGGGTGGAGTTTACGTGGGTTCACAGCGAGATTCACACCAATAAATGGTAGATTTTCTGTTTTTCTAATGATGGCATTTATCTATTTATATATATAATATAATATATATATATATAGTTGCTATTTTTTCTTGTCGCCAATTATATATGTATAAGTATTTTTTTTAAGTCGTTGGATCATTATCTAACAGTGAATATAACGGTTATAATGATGTGAATAAAAAGACGTATATTTTTAATATTATTTTTTTTATTTTTTAATATAAAAATATACCTGATAAATTTTAATTGACTAAAATAATTACGTAATTAAAAAAAATACATATATATACTTATTGGATATATGAATAGAACTAAATACTTGCTTTTGAGATAACAACTGTTGTGCGGTCTAAAATCCTATGTCACGTCTCATGAGTAAGATTAAGTGTGACCTCTTCCGAAAGAGTTACATGCGACCTCCACCGAAAGAGTTACGTGCGACCTCTTCTGAACAAATTTAAAGCGACCTCCTCGAACAAGTTAAGTACGACCAGAATGAAAAAGAGGCTAGTCTACACTTCGTCAAACGGGTAACCTACAAAGAAAGTGAAATGAAAGTTTCTCTTTAAAGATCGACCAGTCATCTCATTTAAGTGATTACCCAGTTATATTGTTACTCAAATTATATTGCCCGATTATATAATTACTCATTCCCACAATTGGGAAATATTGGGCTATCCTCATCTATATAAAGGGAGTTCAATGTTTCAGTGAGGGATCTGAGACTTTTTCTGATCTTGGGAGGCTGAGGAATTTTTGAGAGAACCTTTTTAACTCTTGCTTTTTCTTTCCAGACAACACATTGTAATTTTGAGTTCTTGTAATTCTCAGAAAATAATGAAAAACAGTGAACACAGGCGCATCGTTTTTGGAGCTGAACCACTATAATATTCTTGCCTCTTTATTTGCTTTGGTTGATAACCCTTTTCACACAAACCATATCTCGCAATTGTTTCTAAATTTATTGTTGACAAAACTTCCGTCAACAATTGACGCTAGAATGAGGGCTATTTCGGCAAAACAGTTTGTCAAATTTCGCTTTTTTAGTAATGACAAACACCAGAAACACTACCAAAGTCACCGGAACTAGCTAAAACTAACCCCAAAATACTGTTACTACATAGGCAGACCCTACTCAGGATTAGCTTACTGTGACCGTATCAGAAAACCTTGCTCAGAGACAGGATCGCATGGAGAAGATACTGGTGAACCTTCAGCAAATCACTAACCAGATCAATGACTCCCTACGACGACTTATTGAAGGAAAGATGGTGACCCCACCATAGCGCGAACGTTCCAGAGAACATCCTGCTCAATTATCTGAGAAAGGAATACAGATCCCAGAGACAAGGAAACGCGACCAGCCAAGAACCCAGCAAGAGCATCATGAAGATTGCATCTCTAAGGGAAAAGGCAAGGTCGCAAACTTGCCTCTAGAATCTGGTACAGAGAGTTCAAGCACTAACCGTAATCGTGGTCTACCTTCTCGCAAATCAACTAGTAATCAAGATCGCTTAAACAGCGAACAAAAACGTCAATCAAGAAGCGTCTTCGAAAGAATCAGCAGAGAGTCGAGACAAAATCCTACAGACCTAAGACAACACTTAGAGCGGCGACACAGTCATGAACGATCCGTATCGCATCATAACGACTAAAGCCGATCTCGTCGCACTATTTCACTGGATTTCTCTCACAGATCACAGAAGACTTTACCTGACCAACCTGCCATACATCAAGATAGCAATCAAAGGCTGCCCTTGTCGCCAGCAAGAGATAATGCTCTCCCTCGAACATCAATATTCACAATTTAAGGATCGCATTAGATGCATTTGCTAGTTAGGACGATGAGCTCGCTGATGGATATCGTCAATCACCATTCAGTGAGGAAGTTCGAGCTGCTGCCCTACCTATTGGATTCAGACTTCCCATCATAAACACTTTTGATGGGAAAACTGATCTACAGGACCATATGGACCATTTTAGCGACCTGATGGAACTCCATCGAGTCAATGATCATGCACGTTGCAGATGTTTCGCTGCAACTCTCTCAGGAGCAGCAAAGAAGTGGTTTCGAGGACTCAAGTCTGGCTCAATCTCATCTTGGCAACAACTTCAGACGGCGTTCTTGAGACAGTTCTAAGCTGCAAAGAATTTCACTGTTCCACTTGTTAGCTTGTCTGCAATTCGATAAGGTCCAGAGGAAACTCTACGATCTTATCTCAACCGATTCATCTCAGAGTTAGCAAAGGTCAATAACCCACCTGAAAGGGGAGTTTTAACTCTCATGATGGCTGGGGTGCAACCAGAAACTAAACTCTGGGAGGAATTACTTGAGCAAGAATGTAGAACTCTCAAAGACTTCTACCGAAGAGTTGGTCGGCATCTGAGGGTAAAATCTTCACGCGAGAATCTTCAAAAAACAAAAAAAGAAGGAAAGAAAGATGCTACTAAAGACGCGATCACGTCCAACAATAACGGTAATAAGAAAAATAAAAGGAGTAATGAACAGTTGACAGAGAATCAGCCCAGAACTAAAAAACAGGAGATTTCAAGAGCTCCCATAAGGTTCAACAATCATACCGAATTAAACGCGCCCATAGATCATATCTATACAGTCACAAATCAGCAGGAGCGATACCATTAACCGGAACTAATGAAACGGGACAGAGCAAAGCACGACCCCAACAAGTTCTGCCGGTATCACAATGACATTGGACATGATACCAATAATTGCTACGCCTTGAAGGATGAAATTGAAAGATTGATTAAAGAAGGGCGACTACAGTAATACATCAGGCAAAACAATGAAAGGCGAGAAGAAAACTAACAGCGACCTCCAGAAATTCAACGCGAAGTAGAACTATCTTTAGAGGACCGCATGTTGGTGGAAATTCAAAAAGGGCTCAAGACAGGTATGCACGACAAGCTCGACAATAGCCATTGACCAACAAAATGCACCTTGAGCAGCAACCACGAAAGCTTCAACGAGTACCAGATATGGATATTACCTTCACAAAACAGGACATGAGGGAGGTCTATTATTCACATAATGATGCATTGGTTATAAAAATCAATGTGGAAGCACACAGTTGTGGCGAGTATTGATCGATAATGGGAGTATTGTTGACATCCTGTACTACGACGCCTTTAAGAAGATATGAAAGCGATTTGAAGCCCACCGTCACTCCGCTTTATGGTTTCACTGGTGACAGCCTAATGCCTATGGGCATGATTGAATTAATGGACAACGTTAGAACCTATCCTAGAGTTTCAACGATAATGACTTAATTTTTGGTGGTAAATTGCTCATCCGCATTCAATGCTGTGCTGGGAAGACCGATACTGAGGGAACTTCGAGCTGTCACTTCAATCTATCATCTCACTATGAAATTCCTGACCCAACTCGGGGTAGGCGAGGTGCAAGGAAACCAACATGATGTGCGGACTTGTTATAACAAATCGTTGAAACTCACAACAAAGGATGCGACGTCTCACACAATGATGGTCCAGCTACCAAAAGAAGCATCAGGCAAAGCGTCAGTCAAACTGTCAAATAAAGCGTCAATCGAAACGACCAGCAAAAACTTCGATCCTCAAGAAATAGACGGAGAGATCAGAACTGGACCCATTGAAGATCTGGAGGATTTACCATTTGACATGTCCTCCAAGACTTTAAAGATCGGAACGAAGATTCAAGAACCTGTGCGAGCTTTATTGGTCGCTTTTCTGAAATCTAATTTGGACGTCTTCGCATGGTAACATTCGGATATAGTAGGAATCGATTCGAATATCATATGCCACCATCTTAATATAGACCCGACAAAGAAGCCTGTACGGCAGAAAAGAAGAGCTATGAATCCAGAACACTACGTCGCGTTGAAAGAAGAGGTGGAGAAGTTACTCGAAATTAGATTTATAAGGGAATCTTTTTACCCTAACTGGCTTGCTAACCCAGTTTTGTTAAAGAAACCCAATGGGAAGTGGAGAATGTGCATCGATTTCACTGATCACAACAAAGCATGCCTGAAGGACAGCTTCCCCCTTCTGAGAATCGACCAGCTTGTAGATGCGACATCGGGGCATGAACTCTTAAGTTTCATGGACGCGTATTCTGGATACAATCAAATCCCCATGTACGGGCTAGATGAGGAGCATACCTCATTCATCACTGATCGAGGATTATACTGCTACAAGAAGATGCCCTTCGGACTCATCAACACAGGAGCGACCTACCAGCATCTTGTCAATATGATGTTTGCAAAAAAAATTGGCAAGACAATGGAGGTATATGTCAACGACATGTTGGTGAAGTCAGAAAAAGCCGAAGATCACATCAAGCATCTTGATGAGATGTTCAAAATTCTCCGAAAATATCAAATGAAGCTAAATCCCCAGAAGTGTGCATTCGGGGTAGGATCTGGAAAATTTCTAGGTTTCATGGTCAATCAGCGAGGCATTAAAGCTAACCCTCAGAAGATATAAGTGCAAATTGATATGCAATCTCCTCGTAAACCCAGGGATGTACAAAGCCTGGCAGGAAGAGTGGCTACACTAAGTCAGTTTGTATCCAGGTCAACTGATAAATGCCAACCGTTCTTTGAAGTATTGAAAGGATCAAAGAGGTTTGAATGGACGAGAGAATGGGAACATGCATTCCAAGAGTTAAAAACATACTTGGGTTCTCCTCTACTCTTGTCGAAGCCAAACCCAGGAGAAGAATTATGCTTATATCTTGCTGTTTCCAAATATGCGACGAGTGCTGCATTAATTCGCGAGGAGGAAAATATACAGCGACCTGTCTATTATGTAAGTAAAAGATTACTTGATGCCGAAACTAGATACCCAGAGATAGAAAAATTGGCACTAATACTTGTCATCGCATCAAGGAAGCTTCGACCTTACTTTCATACTCACTCTATCAAAGTTTTCATGAATTTTTCGTTGAAACAGGTTCTACAGAAACCTGAGGCTTCAGGACAGCTACTTAAGTGGGCCGTTGAATTGAGTTAATTTGACATCAATTTTCAACCTCGCACTGCCGTAAAGGGTCAAGCTCTTGCAGATTTTGTTGCAGAATTTACATATGATATCGATCTTCCCACAGGAGTACTCAAAAAACCTGCTTCAGATACATCAAAGTTATGAAAACTTTATGTTGATGGGTCATCAAACGAGAATGGAGCAAGTGCAGGCCTAGTTTTAATCAGTCCTGAAGGGCATAACATTCATTGTGTACTTCGCTTCAAATTCCCAACGTCGAATAACGAGGCTGAATATAAAGCACTGATAGCTAGGCTAAAGCTTGCATAGGAAATGAAGATCGAGATGATTGAAGTGTACAGCGACTCCCAGCTGGTCGTTTGTCAGGTTAAGGGCGATTACCAAGCAAGAGGGGAGAGAATGATGGCCTATTTGCAGAAGGTACAATGATTATTCTCGACATTCACTACTTACAACATTCAACTTCTTCCTCGCATTGAAAATACCCAGGCGGATGCACTTGCTAAGCTCGCTTCAACGAAAGATGCAGAGTTGTTGAAGGTTGTCCCTGTTGAATTTCTTGTATCGTCAAACATCGAAGTTAAACCCTAAGTAACCATGCCAGTTGACGAAAGACCATCGTGGATGGATCCTATAATAAAATATTTATAAAATGGTGATCTTCCCGAAAGCAAAGACGATGCAAAGCAGTTCGCTATATCATCCATGATGAGAAGCTTTATCGAAGAAGTTTTAGCTCGCCATTATTATTACATGTCAATGAGGAAAAAGCACGCTACATTGTGAGAGAAATTCACGAAGGAATATGTGGAAATCATTCTGGGGGGCAGGTACTTGCATACAAGATTCTTCGATACATGTATTTTTGGCCAACTATGAAGAGGGATACAATGGAATTTGCTAGGAGGTGTGATAAATGTCAATAGTTTGTGACTATTCCTAGAATACCACATGTTCCTTTAACTACAATGACTAGTCCATGGCCATTTGCTGTTTGGAGAATTGATACTATCGAGATGCTTCCATTAGCATGGGGTGGATTGAAGTATGCGGTGGTCGCAGTAGATTATTTCACAAAATGGACGGAAGCTGAAGCCTTGAGCACCATTTCTGCAAACAAGATGATAGAATTTGTTTACAAATCTATAATCTGCCGTTATGGTATACCGCATACTATAATTTCTGATAATGAGAAACAATTCGACTGCGATGAGTTCCGTAACTTCTGCAACAACTTGGGCATCAAGAAGAGTTTCTCTACTGTTGTTCATCCACAAGCCAATGGGTAGATCGAAGCGATAAACAAAATACTTAAATAGAATATAAAGACGAAGCTGGAGGAGCATAAAGGAGCTTGGCCAGAAGTACTTCCAGAAGTTTTATGGGCTTATCGCACCACTCAACGAACCACTACTGGAGAGAGTCCATTCTCTTTAGCTTATGGATATGTAGTAATGATCCCAGTTGAAATTGGTGCGAGCTCTCTACGGAGATCTATTTATGAGCAAGATCAGAATGATGTATTAATGAGAATTAAGCTCAATTTTTTAGAAGAAAGGCGTGAATAATCTCAACTTCGAATCGCATCATATCAACAACGCACTGCTCGACATTATAACTCCAAAGTCAAAAGTAGACATTTTGAAGTTGATGATCTTGTCCTTCGAAGAGTTCTACCTAATAATAAAGAGCATGATGCTGGTGTATTTGGACCTTCCTGGGAAGGACCTTATGTTATTGACGTCATCATTCGACCTGGGATATATAAGCTAGCTCGTATCAGCGGACAAACGATCGAACATGCTTAGAATGCAGAACAACTTCGTCATTATTATCAATGAATCTTCATGTATAACTTCATGTATTTTCAATGGCTTCCTGTATCTTCATTATTTCGTCATTCGTCAATAATATTTTTTCGGCTATTATTTCAACTTCATTTGATTCATCTCTTATAGTTCTATGGTAGTTTTCGGACACCATAAAACTCGGGGGGCAATGGGATCAGAATATTATCTCTACTTGCTTACTAAAGAACTATGAAAACGTCCATTTAGAGGAGTTAGAATTTTAAGATTTTTTCTTCGCTTCATGCAATAGCATGTCGTATTACGCAATTTTTCTCCTCGAACAACAAAGCAACTAAGCAAAATGTTCATTGTTCGATGTGATATATTGCTATATCCTATTTTACCATGGAACTTCTACAAAATAGTATTGAGTTTGCATCACTCATACTTACTGTTTTCTTAAGTAACCTAATTTATCCTAACACTTAAAACTTGTTTTAAGTTAGTTTGATTTAAATCACAAAAAGTGTACCGATCAGTCACCTAGTGATTGACTACTTAGTTAAAATTATAATGTTGTGTTTTGATTATTTTGCAAGAATATATATCTGACAAGAAAAAAGCATTCATTAAAAAGCTCGCACCTGTATACAAGTAAAGAGAGAAAGGGGGACCAAGCTCGCATTGTTCTGAGATAAAAAAAAAAAAAAAGATACGAATAAAAATGTGTTTTTTATGCAGAATTGCTCGCTCCGCCATCTCTAGTTTTGGTGGTTTCCTCCTCCCTCCAACTCTGGACAAGCTCGACCACGTCCTTACCAAGGATAGAAAAGTCGAAGTCTGGATACTCGCAGAAGATGTTAAAAATAATGGTCAACGAGGCGATGTCACTGGCTTTATCTTCGAGCTCTTTGACTTCAGTAGCCTTGAACTCTTTAATAGCTTTGTGAACCGCCTCTGTTGTCACCTCCTTCATGCGATCCGGATGCTCGGAGATAGTTTTCTCAAGCTCTTTGACTTTCTCCTCTAGATTCTCCTTCTCAAGCTTCTTCTTGGTCAGGCCTTCGAGTAGCTGCTGCCTCTCCAACTCGAAGGCTTTTTTCTCCTCCTCCTGAGCTTTCTCTGAGTTCTCGAATGTTTGGGTTATCTCTTCAACTTTTTCGGTATTTTCCAAATATTCGAGGACTAGGTCATACATCAAGACAGCAGTTGCCGCGGTCTGAAAATATAACCATTAATACCAAGAAATAATACATTGAAGAGAGAATAAAAAGTGCTTACATTTGTGAGCATCCTTATCACAGAACCGAAGGTAACCTTGGCAGATCGTCGCTTCATCCTCTCCTAGCCCTCCTCGGAAGTGAAGCGATCAATGAAGGCTGCGCTCATACCAGCCTTCTCTAGTGATTGATTAAGGAGTGCAAAGAGGTCCTCATCCTTATCTACCAGGTTTAGTTCTGAAGAGGTGGCAGTCTCCTTAGATGGTTCGGGATGGCTCATTATTTGAGATTGTGGAGGAGGCGAGCTTGCCGGGATCTCCTTGAAGGGGACTTTTTGTTTTTTGGAAGTGTCGACCTTCTCTTTCCCTTTCGATGATGATGGAGGAGTGCTCTCGGTTGTCTTGGATTTTGCCATGGACCCAAGAGTGGAAGGTGGTGTTCGCAGGCCGCTACCAATAACTATCTCTGTACAAATATGTCAGCATGCAAGGTGACATAATACAATGATGATTAAAATATGTATATATATATATGATTACTTTCTTGCTGTTTCTGGAGAAGATGGTTCCGAAGTTGAAGGGGTGGCAGGTGCTTTTTCGTTTCCTAGGTTTAGAAGACGAGGCACTCTTATCCGTCTGCTTCCTCGGCTTCTTTTTCTTCGAGCTCGAAAGTCTGGACAAACAGACGCTGGGGTCAGGGAACGCGGCTCCCTTTGGAAGTAAACTACAAGCGACCAAGTTCCTGGATGTCCCAAGCTTCTTCCAATCAAATTTGTCAATTGGAAGGTCATTGATTTTATACACCCTTGCGAGTTGTTCCCTGGAAAGTCTGTGCTATTCCCTGTTGTCTGCGATGACATACGAGTGCAATCAGAATAGATATGATAATATAGAAAAAGGCGATAAATTAAAAAGCTACCTACCAGGATTCTGAAAAAAGTCGTTATCCGCATAGTCAAAGTAGAAAAATAGATTTTTTCATTTTCCCATATTGTTGCGAACCCCGTAGATTGCTTTTATTGTCTGATTCGACCACTTACTCGCATAAAATAAGCCAAAATCTGACGGGTTTGATTTCACTTGATACAACTAAGTGAACTCTTCAGGAGTGGGGGTATCTAAACCTAATTTGTGGTAAAGTATGTACAAACCTACCATATATCTATATGTATTTAGAGTCAGTTGGAAAGAGACGACCCCATAGTAGTCAATGATTGATTTTATGTATAGATGAAGTGGGAGGTGGACACCGCATTTGAGAACTGCTTCAGAAAATGAGGTAATTCCACGTAGTGGTGTGTATAGTCGATTGAACTCCATGGGAAGGAAAAGAGGGATGGCAATCTTATAGTTGCACACGATTTTGCTGAGCTTGTTCATTGTGCAGCTCGTCCTTATATTGGTACATGACCAATTCCCCTCTACGTATTGATAGCCCGTTGCGAAGGCAGAGGCATCCATGATATGCCGAGGCCACTAGTCCTGAGGGAGGTCGCCTATGTGAGGACTATTTTGCCTGACCCCAGTTATCTCTACTTTCGGTTCTGACTCAAGGTAATCTTCAAGGTTTATGGAGCTAACACTGGAGTTCTCAGATTCTCCTGAGAATGCATTCCCTTCCCTAGAATCCTCACTACTAGATATCTGAAAAGAAATAGGATGAGTTTAGTCTTATGCGGGTATCAAGGTTCTTCGCTATATGCAAGCAAATTTTGGGAGTTGACCCTAGGATTATATTAACAAGCAAACTCATCGGATTTTTTCTAATCGGTCTACGGATTCATAAAAATTGCACGAGCAGTTCGTCAAAAATAAATAAATAAATAGGGTTTCAGACCCTAAAAACTCTTTTACGAGTTCGTCTTTGTCCATTGTCTAAAAAAGAGTCTATTCTACGAACTGGCAAAGGGGATCTGAAAAATTCTCATTCCAGTCTATCCGAATATGGGATGGGTTCTTATTCAGGTCATTTGGACTCCACAGTTTGTTTCAATTTCTATAAATAAAAACTGAAAATAAATTTTTTCGAGACAGAGAAAGAATAATAGAAGAGAAAAAATATACTAACCTTTCTTCGAAAACAAAGAGATTGAGATATGGTCTGAAGGATTGTGGTAACTCCGTCAGAAAAGGTATTGGAATAATGCAAGCTGAAAAACAGAATGACGATGGAGGGGTGCTCTGTGAATACTTTGGGTTTTAGAAAGATGGAAGACAATAGGGTTTGTAATGAACAAGCGGATTGATTTCTGATATTTATCTCTCAAGCATCGCTAAATCACAATCATAGATCAAGGTATTTAATTTTCAAATCTAAAGGCCGAAGTTCACGCAGGATTTGATTTTTTCGAAATTTAATCTGTATATTTTCAGAAATTTGAAACGATTCGATTTGAGACGACAGCTGGCATCATCGTTATCATTAAGTCTCCTCGAGTTTTGCTATTCTTCTTAGAAAAGGCGACACGTGTTTTCATCTGTCAGAAAAAATATACGCGTGATATTGAAAAAGGTGAGATTTGAAATCTGGTGACTCTTCGACTCTTCAAGGGTCTTAAGTCTAAGTCATAACGTCGCATTTTTTAAGCTCGCACTTATATTAGAAGAAAGCTCCATTTTGTCCTGAAGAACTAATGGAGCTGAGGGGGAATTGTTGTGTAGTCTAAAATCCTATGTCAGGTCACATGAGTAAGATTAAGTGTGACCTCTTCCGAAAGAGTTATATACGACCTCCACCGCATAAGTTAGTGCGACCTCTTCCGAAAGAATTACATACGACCTCCACCGAAAGAGTTACGTACGACCTCCTCCAAATAAGTTTAAAGCGACCTCCTCCGAACAAGTTAAGTGCAACCAGAATGAAAAGGAGGCTAGTCTACGCTTTGTCAAACGGGTAATCTACAAAGAAAGGGAAACGAAAGTTTCTCTTTAAAGATCGATCAGTCATCTCATTTAAGTGATTACCAAGTTATATTGTTACTCAAATTGTATTGCCCGATTATACAATTACCCATTCTCATAATTGGGAAACATTGGGCTATCCTCATCTATATAAAGGGAGTTCAATATTTCAGTGAAAAATCTGGGACTTTTTCTGATCTTGGGAGGCTGAGGAATTTTTGAGAGAACATTTTTAACTCTTGTTTTTTCTTTCTGGACAATACATTGTAATTTTGAGTTCTTGTAATTTTCAGAAAATAGTGAAAAACAGTGGACGTACGCTCATATTTTTTGGAGCTGAACCATTATAAAATTCTTGCCTTTTTATTTGGTTCGATTGATAACCCTTTCCACACAAGCCACATCTCGCAATTTTTTCTAAATTTATTGTTGACAAAACCTCCGTCAACAACAATGTTAAATTTTAAGTGAGGTACGCAGGAACTATATATTAAGCGGCAGATGAATGTGTTTTAATTAGGGGGAGTAATAAACTACTTAGCTGAATACATAAGTGAATTTCGTAGTAATTTGTTCCTAAATATGCATATCTTTTTTTTTCATTGGACGTCCCCAAATATGTTGCGATTCTTATACGATCTCCGGCTTTAGGCCAAATATGTTGCGATTCCTATACGATCTCTGGCTTTAGGCCGAAAAGCCGTCCCATAAAGACATTTGCCAATAATCAATTAATGCCTCTTGGGTAATGAATTATGATGATATCTAATAACTATTCATCAATACACATTTAGTACATAATATATATATATGCATCATGTACATATGATGTTAACCGTTTTCTTTCCTCACCAACAATTTGGTCCCTGGCCATAAATTAATAACAAGAACTGAAGTCGAAAGCGATGTTTTTAGGATGTATATGTCCATATATAGATATAGGTCCCTTTGCCTTTGCCTACCTATCAATATAATGCCAAAAGAGCTAGATATTTGTGTTCATGATCAGCAGTAGAAAGCATGTTTGGTTTGCCTAACGCCTTTAACGTAAAGTCAAGATAAGAACTACTACTCTCGAACACAAATTAGTACCCCAAACCCCAAATGCATACCGATAGGTTAGAAAATGGAAAATTGTGTGAAGTCAGTAGATTAAAAAAAAAAAAAAAGGTTCACCAACCTAATATTATTCGTTTTCATTCCTAATTGCAAGCTTAAATTTGGTTAAAGTATTCATTAATATTTAACAGCACTCGTGTTTTTTATTTTGCATCAATCTATTTTTGTGACTATCACCCATATATTTTCGTGGGGTAAATCGAGGAGTTTCTAGTCGCATTGTTCTTTACATTATATATGGATCCTAATACACTAAGACCCCAAGAAAAAAGTCTTATTTTATATTTTTTAAAGACTATAGAGAGAAGCATCAAGAGAAGTAGAAGGATCCCAACCAAGTTGACGTCCAAATACGATTATCATAATTTTGTTAATTTTCTGCTTGAGTGAAGGGATGTATGATGATTATGTAGTAACTTGTTATGTATCTTGGATTTGAAGGAATATATGCAGTGATTAAAATGAAGAAAAACTGATATATATGACCCGTGACTATTAAGCTATGTTTGGGAGGAAGAAAAAATGAGAGTAAGGAAAAATTTTGATGAAAAAGTAGAGAGAAATAAATATTTTTAGTAGTTTGGTAGAATAGAAAAAGGAAAAGGAAAAAAAAAAAAAAAGGGAAAAAGGGAGGGAAAAAATTGACAAGATCCACTCAAATATTTTCCTTCTATAAATGAACAAAAAAAAATTTTTTACTCATGTTTTAAAGTAAATTTATGAAATTAATTTTGTATATTATTTTAAAATTTTAATAAAAAAAATTATTATTTTTTCTTTCTATATACCAAATAACAATAAAGGAAAAATATTTTTCTTTCCATCTTACATATTTTTTTTCCCTCCTAATTATTCATTCCCTCTTATTTTCTCTCTTATTTTCTTTTTCTCTACCAAACGTATTAAGTTTCAAAGAGTAGGGACCAATAACATGCAATCCACTGATATCTGTCTTAGAACCCTTTCAGTCCAATGAAGGAGCTTGGCTGTAGCCAATCATGGCATTTCTTGAAATTTTACAATTTTGTTGCGGCCTATAATTCGGCCACACTATTTTTTGTGGAGAATGTCCAAATTAGTAAGGTATGTACATATGGCTCGTTACACCAAAGTTTTTTTACATGGTGAAGTTTGACGCCTAAAAGAACAAGTGTGTAACGATAATCATCGTCAGTAATGATAATTTAGCCATTTTTTTAAAAAAAAAAAAAAAAAAAAAACGGAAACACAGTTGGAGATTAAATTTAATACTCAATTTTCTATTAAAAAAAAATAATAAACGATGTCCATGGTTTTCACATATCTATATTTCGATGGATACACACCTAATAAGACAATTAATGCAATACGAAATTACTTAGAAGACCCTTATACAGAAAATCTCAATATCTTTAAAGGGAAAAAAAAAAAAAAAAATCGACAACCTTTCCCAACCCCACTTTTAGTTAGTTGTCCCACCTTTGGGTCTTTTTCTTCTCGACATTGTGTTTTGGCCATTAACAGAGGAGGAGATCAAACCGGGGAAAATGATATTTAGATTCATCCAGATCTAGTATTTTGATCTGTAGAAACGTTATTTTGACCACGATTGAGTTAGTGACCACAGCCAAAGACTTAAAAACAAAAATGTAGTTGTATTTTTTTCCCCTTTTTTAATGTATTCGACCGTTCTTAATAAAGGGTAGGAGTTGTAGAAGATAGGAGGGCCATCTTGAACTTTCAATTTTTCACCAAACTAAGATTACTAATTTTTTAATGAGTTATATAAGTTATCCTATTTTTCACTTTTGAGTTTTAAAATAAGGGGAAAAATGATAATTCTTTTTTTTTTTTTTGGCTGGATGATAATTCCTCCTTAGATTTTGCTTGTTGTTGAAGCATGGAGGACTATCACTAAGGGATTTGTAATCTAAATCTGCCTAGATAGAGCAGAAAATATATCTGGCTCGTTGACTGACTTAGGATCAATTCCAAGGTTTATTTAATGACAGAAAAATTTTCCATGGTTTGTTTGATTTGGGGTTTGTGGGGGCATAGGAGACTGATCAAATCATCTCTAATAATTGGTTTTGATTAGTTGTTTTAAGGCATATTTGCTTACAACCAAAGCTTCACCAGTAGTCACTAATTATTGAACAACTTTTTCTTCCTTTAGTTAGGTCGAGCTATGGCCAGACTAAGTAGGATATTAATAGTAGAAAAATTAGACTGTTGTTTTATTTTACTGATTGATTAGCCTAATACTGCAACATAATCACAATATTTTTTTTTGGGGGGGGTGGGTTTGAAATCCAATTGGATGTCCTAAATCTAAAGTGGTAGGCCCATTTTGTAGTAACAAATCAGGTGGGATTATACGTGAGCAAGCAAAGGCTGCTATCACCTGTCATAGTCAATTCAGTCAGATCCATCATGTGTTTTGTAATTTGTGTTCAGAAATCGATTTTGCATGTCCAGCATGGCAAACCAATCACCATGTTTATCTTTCAATTTTTTATTACCTTCTAAGAAAATTTTCTTTTTGTGGTTTTAGGTGGGTTTTAGTTTCTATATGTTGCCTAAATATTCAAGACAAGGTTTAAGTTTTTCAGTTTGATATCGTCCAATGCACAAGTGTTAACAATTCATGTAGTTCCTCAACTCAATTTATAATATCCCACACTTTTCTTGGCGGTATCAGAACAACGAGGAGTACTATCAGTTTCTTATTTTATTTTATTTTATTTTATTTATCTTTTTGCTTGATAAGTGAATTTTAAAAATATTTTTTTATGTTGCTAAAATATGAAATATTTAATTGAGTTCTTATATCAAGAATTAAAACAGACATGAGAGCGTAAAAAGAAGTGAGAGGGAATGTTACTCTTCTTGAACAATATAAGGAAAGGGTACATTTAACTTTGGTAGACCTATTTTCGAAAACTATGAAGCCGTAAGACTAAATCAAACAAATTTTATTTTATTTTATTTATCTTTTTGCTTGATAAGTGAATTTTAAAAATATTTTTTTATGTTGCTAAAATATGAAATATTTAATTGAGTTCTTATATCAAGAATTAAAACAGACATGAGAGCGTAAAAAGAAGTGAGAGGGAATGTTACTCTTCTTGAACAATATAAGGAAAGGGTACATTTAACTTTGGTAGACCTATTTTCGAAAACTATGAAGCCGTAAGACTAAATCAAACAATATTTAACAGATCGCATGTGTAGTAACAGAGCCAATTGCAACTAGTGTCAATGAGGACGTGTGTTGGGTCTCAAGATAAAGTTATTATAGTGTTCTATGTTACTTGAGAAGGTACATAATCGAAAATATCCTAAGACGTAAAATAAATAACAGATGATATCTTCACAAGGTGACCAATCAAAAAAATTATTAGACGTAAAGTAAGTAGCGGACAATATCTTCATAAGATACGCAATCGAAATGCTTGGAGACATAATGTCAATAACGGACATTATTTTTACACAATGTGAAATCGAAAAACTATGAGACGAAAATTGAGTAGCGGACAATAGCTTCACAAGATGTGTGCTCCTTCCTTAGGTATATGATGGGGTGGGCGACCATTGGCTTGCTCTAGATTCGCTAAGCCAATCTTCTCTTAATAAAGTGAAGGGAACGTGCAAAAGGGGCTTTAGGGAAGCAGCTAGCTAGCTCCACATCACATGTGCCAAAATAAAAAGAGTCTTATACGTTAAAAGAAAAACTTTAGAACAAGACAAAAAAGGATCGTACCTCTTAACTATTGTTATTCAAGCAAGACAAACAACAGATCAATCCAGATCGTTTATCTTATTTCTCGTTCTGAGAAACCTCTCAGAAATGGATTTTCACAGGTTAAATAAATTTAGTGTATCTCTCTTAGGCTAAAATAAGGACCCTTTAGTTTATTTATAACCTCTTTATCCACTTTCTCCCATCAAGAAAGTAGATAGTTATTAGATATTAAAAAATATCTATTCAATTTTTCTTTTTTCACGTTCCATAAACTGAGCAGTTATACCACATAACTTATTATTTAATTAATTATTATTATTATTTTAAATTATACTTATAACCTTTTGACATGTGGACCACTTTATGGGAATAAAATTCTAACATTTTCTCACTTGGTCTATATAACAAAAGTATGTACCGTAAGGTGATGACTTGCCATAGTCATAAGATGTTTTGGTAATTTCCTCAGTCACTTTATAGTAAAACATTTAAGTAAAATTTCTAATACATGAATCATGGCAGTGTGTACTAATTATATATGCATTTCCTTTCATATATTATACGTTTAAAAATTTCTAAATATTACTTTATGAATAAACTTCCTATAAATCATTTGGGTCCTACTTAAATAATCCCGATAAATATTACAAATTTTATGTGCATAATATATGATATGAATTGAAATAGCCAAATAAATACATACATAGTCAAAGAATATAAGCAATACAAAAACAAGTCTAAATAGACAATCCCATATGATCCATATGATATTTGTACAATTTAGCCGGCAATCCTTTAGTTATGGGATCAGCTATATTTAGCCCAGTCTTTACATAGTCAATGACTATTTTTTGCTTTTTGATATGATCTCTAACAACTAAATACTTAATGTTGATATACTTACTATGAATTCCACTCTTATTATTCTTAGAAAAGAATATTGCAACTAAATTATCATAATAAAACCTCAAAAGTCTTGTTATAGAATCAACATTCTTAAACCCTGTGATAAAATTTCTTAATTATAATGCATGTAATGTAGCTTCATAACAACCAATGAATTTTGCCAGCTTAGTACTTCTCCAAAACACAGCACCTACAACAAGAAGGAAGATGTATCCTAAAGTAGACTTCCTTGAATTTGAGCATCTGACAAAATCCGAGCCTGAATAACCAATCACTTCAAGATGATCAGTATGCTTATATGTAAGTTTGTAATCCTTGGTTCCTTATAGATATCTCATAACTCTTTTAGTAGCTTTCCAATATTCCATACTAAGATTGTTTTGATATCTGCCTAGTACCCGTACTACAAATGCAATATCAGGTCTAGTATAGACTTGAGCATACAATAGACTACCTATAGTGGAAGCATAAGGTATTGCCTTTATTTGTTCTCGTTCCAAGTCATTTTGTGGATATTAACTCTTATTGAATTTATTCCTTTTAACAATGGGTGCTACAGTAGGTGCACAATTTTTCATTCTAAATCACTCTAAAACTTTTTCAATGTAGGTTTTCTGAGACAATCCTAATATCCTGTTGGACCTATCTCTATGAATTTCTATGCTAATGACATAAGAAGCTTCACCTATATCCTTCATTTCAAAGTTTTGAGTAAGAAAACTTTTTGTGTCATGTAGCAAACCCAATTCATTACTAGCAAGTAAAATATCATCTACATATAGGACTAGAAAAATATACTTGCTCTTACTGATCTTATGGTATATATACTAAACAATGATATTTTTTAAAAATTCATATGAAATAATAACAACTTCAGTCTATATATAGATTTCCTTAATTTACAACTAGGTGACTGTTTTTATTTTCATTGAATCCTTTAGGCTGCTCCATGTATACCTCTTCCTTAAGATCCATATTCAAGAATACTCTTTTCACATCCATTTAATACAACTCTAAGTCAAAATGAGCTAGCAAAGCCATAATGATTCTAAAAAAATCCTTTTTAGAAATTGGAGAAAATGTCTCATGGTAATCAATGTCCTCTTTTTGAGTAAAATCTTTGGCTACATGTCTAGCTTTATATCGTTCAATGTTACCAGTTGTATTTCTTTTGGTTTTATAAACCCATTTACAACCAATGGTTGTATGATCAGCTGGTAACTCAACGAGATCTCAAACTTGATTTTTAGCCATAGATTCCATCTCTTCCTTCATGGCATCATACCAAAAAGTAGAGTTTTCTCCATTCAAGGCTTGTGAAAATGAGCTAGGATTATTATCAAGTCTAACAGTAGAGTTCGAATCTTGGAGATGTACAATATAATCACTAAAAAATGTCGATTTTCTTACTCTTAAGGATCTCTTTAAATCAATAGTCTCATTCTTATTTGGTAGAATTCAAGTTGTAGCTCTATAAGAGCTTCATTGAGTGGTTGTTCTTGAATCGGTTACTCCTTAGTAAGTTTTGAAGTATTTCTTTGGTAAGAAACAATTATATTATCTTGAGGAGTAAATTCTGAACTTTCATTCCTTCATGAAATTCAATATTTCTAGAAAATTTACTCCCACTCATTTCATAATTCTCTAGAAATTTAGCATTTCTAGCTTCGACAATTCTAGTAGATTGTGAAGGACAATAAAACTTGTACCCTTTGGAGTTCACTGGATAGCCTATAAAATAACCGCTAACTATTCTTAGGTCCAATTTCTTTAATTGAGGATTATAAACCCTCACTTCAACTGGACAATCCTAAATATGTGAATGTCTTAAACTTGGTTTCCAACCATTCCATAATTCAAATGGTATTTTAGGAACTGTCTTAGATGGAAACCTATTTAAAATATACACAGCGGTTTTTAAGGCTTCACTCCATAAATTTAAGGGTAGACTTGAATTGTTGATCATGCCCCTTACCATGTCCATTAAGGTTTGTTTTCTCTTTAGATACACCATTTTGTTGTGGTGTGCTTGGCATTCTACAATAATGTCTTCCTCTTGGAGAAACTTAGCAAATGGACTTAGCATTTGACCTTTCTTAGTGAACCTTCCAGAATATTCTCCTCCTCTGTCTAATCGAACGATTTTGATTTTTCGTTCTCTTTGTTTCTCTAAAGATATGAAATATCTTTGTCTATTTAAACAAGGAGAATATAGTCCACTAATGTCTGTATGTATGATCTTAAGAATTTCAAAACTCTTCTCGGCACCCTTAGAGTTTTTATTAGTTTGCTTTCCCTTAATGCAATCTATACAAGTACAAAAATTAGTGAAATCAAAAGTTGGTAAAACTTCCTCATTTATGTATCCCAATCCTATGCTATAATTTAGAGGAGTGCTTATTAATAATACAACATTTAGTACCAATATTATTTTCTTGTATGGTTAAAAAGTTACATTCATATGTGGGATACAAGTTAAACTTATATAAACTATCAACTAGAAAACCATTGCCAACCATAGTACCATCTTTAAATAAAAGAAAATTTAAGCCTTCAAATACAAACTTAAAATCCAAAGGTACTAGCCTTGTAACAGAAATCAAATTTCTAGAAAACGATGGAATATAAAAAGTGCCTTTAAGATCTAAATAAAAGCCAGATTTTAGAACTAGTCTAAATGTTCCCATGCCCTCAACCTTCGAACTCATCTGATTTCTTGAATAGATGAATTCTTCATTTGCCTTTGATTTCCTTAGATTTAGAAAAACCTGCATAACATTCGTAACATGAATTGTTGTACTAGAATTAATCCACCATGTATTAATAGGAGCCTTAATAAAATGAGATTCATGACGTACATAAACGAAAAAGTTACCTTTCTTCTCGAGCCATTTCTTTTGCTTCAAGCAGTCCTTCTTCATACACCTCTTTTTCTTGTAAAAAAAAAAAAAAAAACATTTTCTCTCATTGCTTCTTTTCCACTTTGGCACATTATTTTTCTTTCCTTTAGGACTAGCCTTAGCCTTCTTGTCATTTGCCTTATCATGAGTTGTGAGATTAGCAACCTCAAGCTTCTCATGCTTCAGTCCTTCCTCCTCTTGAACACACATAGTTAGAAGTTCATTAACAGTCTATTTAACTTTATGTGTATTATATGAGATCTTAAATGGACCGTACTCCTTAGGAAGAGAGTTCATAATCAAATAAACCAAGAATAACTCAGAAATGTCAATCTCCAGAGACTTAAGTTGAGCAATAATATCGCTCATCTCCTTAATGTGCTCACGCATATTAGTAGAATTGTTATGTTTCATGCCCGAAAGCTTCTTCATAAGGGTACTAGTCCTTGCCTTATCAGAACTTTCAAATTGCTCTTCAACAATCTTCATGAAGTTCTTGGCCTTATCACATTCAGGAATCGATCCCCTAATACTTTTGCGTATATTAGTCTTCATAAACATGAGACTAAGGCGATTAGATCACTTTCATGATTAATAAGCAACCTTGTCACTTAGCATGCTTAATTCCATGGAGATAGGTGGTTCTTCCTTACAAAGTGCTAGTCAAAGTCCATGCACCCCAAAATAAGGAGAATTTTCTCCTTCTAGTCAGAAAAATTATCATCACACAAAATTAGAACATGGGAGTCATTGAAAATATTAGGAATTACTACATAGAAAGATTACATACACATAAATGCTATTAATAAAATTAAATCATATATTGAATCAACCAATGTCAAATTCAATTTGTAAATTCAAATCTTCCTACGGGTAGAGGTTATATAACATACATTGAATTTACATACTTTATTTATAAGATTAATAAATAAAGACACTCCTATAGGTATAGGAAATTTCTTTTTTATATGACTTATATAATCTTATTCTAATAGCCTCACTAAAATAATTATCTCCATGTGGCGCCAAACAATTATTTTAATGAATTATTCTTAATTGATAATTGTCTTAATTATCACTTAAATAGTTCTATATGTGATTTTAAGCTACAATAATATTTAAATAATAATTACCAGAAAATAAATCACATATCCTCCAAATAATACTAATATGCAACTTAAAATCGTTACTATACTATTTCATTAAAGCACACGACATAAATAGTAAAAACTTAATGTGCAAATTTAACAATAAGAAGGATATGTACTATAATAATAAATTAGCAGTAAAATAATATCATACTTTTCTAAAACTGCTTTCCAGATTCCTTATCCTATTCATACAAATATATTTTCTTGTGAATTATAATTCTCTTTTTATTCAGAGACAGAGAAATTAAACACACAAAATATAATATACAATATACGTATGAATCAATTTACAAAAATCACATTCTTATATACGTATAGATAAAGAAATTTGTTAAGCTATAGTAGTCATTAATGGTAACTTAAAGAAAAACATTATTTTGTCAATTATCCTTATATAAATAGCATTCCTAAAGCCTTTTTTTAATTTAAAAAAAAAAATAGAGCCGTACATAAGTTAAAACATATATATGTACGCATAAAAGAATTGAATTTCCACGTTTTATGGCTTTTAAAAGAAAAAAAAAAAGAAAAGAAAATAATAATTTCTCATACAAAGTCGTAAATGACACTATAAGAAAAAATAATTATTTATAGCCATTATCAAGATGATGTAGTGTGAAAATCTCAAACGACTAGCTGTACAAGTATAAATCTCAATTTGAATTCATATAGTATTTAATTGTTCAAATACTAAATAAATGATCAGATAAGAATTCCATTATGACCGTAACCAAAAGGCAAATCATACTAGAAGTAACTAATCGACCATATATATCCATATACTTCATTCAAATCCACGTCAATTTAAATGCTCCATAAATAATCTAATAAAGCTTAATAGCTGTAAGATATTATAAGGTAATTATAAAAATCCAAATAATAATTGCCAGAGAACTTAAATATGGTTGATTCAGATTTTTTTTTTTTTAAATCAAATATCTATTCAAAACTAAATGAGACATAAAAGGATAATATTTCTCAAATCAAATTAACTTCTCCAGATATATATAACATATCAACAAAGAAAATCTACTGAATAGAATATTATATTTTTATACATATAAGAGAAAAATTCTCTAATTTAACGTAAAACCAACAAAAACAAGATATATTTACTAAACAATAAAACTAAAGATCCACTCTGATACTACATATTAGAAAAACTTTAGGACATAATAAAGAACGTACTTCTAATCATTATTGTTCAAGTAAAACAAACAACAGATAAATCCAGATCTTCTATCCTATTCCTCTCTAAGAGACTTCTCATATATGGATTTTTACAGGCTAAAGAAATTTGAAGTATCTCTCTCTTAGGCTAAGATAAGGATCATTCAGTTCATTTATAACCTCTTTATTCTCTTTAAAAAAATTGGTGATTATTGGATATTAAAAAATATATATTCAGTTTTTCTTTTTTCATTCCATAAACTAAACATTTATACCACATCACTTATTATTTATGTAATTAAATTTTATTATTATTATTTTAAATTAAACTTATAATCTTTTATACGTGGACTTGTGGGAATAAAATTCCACGTTATATGCTATAGATTCCTCAGAATTGTCTCCGTATGCTTAAGCTCCATCACTTTTCTCTCCACTAATAATCAATTCTCGAATTTGACTACATTGGCACTTTCCCTAGTTTGGATCTAATTGTGTGGATTCAGATTTGACCCCGGCAAAAGTTTAAAAGTGCTTTGGTATTATCTTTTCGTGGCGGACAGATAAATCCGACTTTTCTTTTTAGGAATCAATCAAAATATTCCAAAGTCTTTTTGTACGTAAGCAAAGTCCTTTTGTACGTAAGCAGAATTTCATATATGATAATGTTATTGGGTAATCGGAAAATTCAAATTTTCTTAAGGAAAAAAAAAAACGTGCAAAGAATCAATTCGTGGGTTTATATCAAGTTAATGTGACAACTGACACCCATATTGAGTGTCTAAAAGAAACATATGTTTAAACTAACTCCGCCTTAAATTAAATAAAATCAATAAAAACATTGAAAATCATATTGCCCAACGGCAACCGTATAATGTTGAGGCAATGTTGCCCCACGGCGACCAGTGAATCACTAACTCGGGCCTAAGCCAACGAGAAAATGACACGGAGGAGACTAATTTGGGCCAAAAGACTTCTTTTTTTATTTATTTTTTTAAAAATAATATTTTTAAAAGTGTCAAAGACTTCTTTAACTATAGATTAAAAGTTTCTTAATCGAGGAAAAAAAATTATTATTTAGGACTTTTTCATGAGTAAGAAGTTTTTTCATGAAGTTTTTGAGCGTTAAATCATTTTTTATATTTAAAAAAAAAAATGTATAAAAACTCGTTTGGGCCCAATTTTGTCCAACCCATGTCCTTCACTAAGCCTACAGGCAATGGGCCCATAGACTGTCGGCTTAGGCCCTAGTTAGCTTACTTAAACAGGAAAATTCCTCAAGAGACTTAACGAAAATAGCTTACTTAAACAAGAATAGAAGGAAAAAGAAAATCAAGTATTAAGAGAAATTAATGTTAAGATGGCACCATAATTGATCTTTAGAATCCAAAATGCCGCTGAGATCACAAGAAAAAACAAAAAACAAAACTGGAACCAGAAGAGAAAAGTTCAACCAAGAATAGGGAAGATGCGGGTGACATGCTCCAAAGGAATGTCATCAGCACTGTTTTTCTTCAGTTCAGGATGGTTGAATACATTACGGGGGAGGACAATGAGCTGCCCCCTCCCGTGACCTTTCTCAAGAATCCAACCACTATTAGCTACGTGCTGCTCAAGAAATTTGTCCAGGGTCAGACCTTCGATGTTGATAGCCTGCAAGAAAAACGTTTATCCCATTGCAACTTTTACCAAGAGAGTTCCAAAAAACACAAACTCTTGTGAATTCCTACCAAGACGAGCAAATTGAACAAAGAAAATATAATAATGAAGACCTCATATGCATATCAAAAAACCATGATATAACTAGAATATTTACTCAACGTACTAATATAATACTACTGGCCTATATACTTTAGGCACTGATGATACGCTAACTTAAAATTCTCGCTCGGAGTATATAAAAATAACATACCTCAGCAAGTACAGATCTGGGAATCTTCTGATAAGTCAAGGAAAGGACATGAATTGCATAGGCTTGAATTGCTTGCTCAAAACCTGCAAATTAATTCACTTGTGAGCCATATTGCAGATGGAAAAAGAATTGCATATGGCATACAGAAAATAAAATGAAAAAGATAGCAAGATCATAACAGCGACCATTAAAAATAAAATAAAATGGTTTTTGGCATGTTTGGCTCCTATGTTATTCGTAGGTTGCAAAGTAGTCCTTGAAATATTTTTTTTTCGGCAATTAGATTCTTAAGTTCTAAAAATCTTGGCAATAAGTCCTTTTTATTTGTTGATATTAAAGTTTTTATGAAATTGAACATGTTTAAGTGAAAGAAGTTGATATTTCACTAACACAAATTAGTTTGGAAGATAAATGGGAAGAAATCTAAGGAGAAATTTTAAAATTTTTTAGATTGTACTGTGAATTGTAATTAATTTTTAGTTATTTTCCTTCCAATTCTAACTAGTGCCGGTAAAATATTCATTTTGACTTTCAAAAACCATATGTATGACTTGGAAATTCTCAATTCTATCAACATTTTAACAATCATTAACAAAAATGACTAAAATGCCAAGGTTTTTAAAACTTAAGGACTTAATTGCAAAAAAAAAAACTCAGGGACTATTTTGCCAATTGTGAATAATAAACTGGCCAAACATGCAAAAAATCCTAACAAAAAAAAAAGAGATAGAGAGAAGCCAGATGCAGCACTTTTCTCTATAAGAGATGAGATTCACAAGCCATCAGCATTAGGGAATGGAAGAATCACAATGCAATATGAAAGGCTATCATCAATATCAAAGGTATAAACACTCGGAGAGATATTTATCTTGCAGTATCTAATGGGAAGTTATGATTCCAATAGTCAAACAGAATTTTAACCATAAAGATAATTAAGTTGCAGCCACGTACACAATCAGATTGTCATTGATAACACTTTGGTGTTATATTATGTTGGGGTTACAAACAGCCAGCATAGTCAGCAATTCAGTCCAGAGAGTAGGAGTGATTCTCTTGAAAAATTTATAGTGGCTAAATAAATGAATGTAAGCCCATGAAAAAAGTCAACGAGAATGTTTGTAAATTAAACGGGTCATAGATCCAACCAGAAAAAAATAGGAAAAATAAAATCCAAAATGTTATTATAAACAAACATAATAGCACATACAATAAAATCCCATGAACCAAAATAACCATTTGACGAGAAAAAATCAGAAAACAATGGCATTGCAATTCAACATACCTGGGACAACTTCAACTATATGACGACTTTTAGCTGCTTCATCCCAGAACTGACAGAATCTCCCCGTCTGTAGAGGGAAGAAGTAAACATGTAGTCCCACTCGAGCATATGAATCAGGGAACAGAGCAAAAACATACCTCCAAATAGTGTGATAGAACTATCAGTGTCTTAAATTGCTCCTCCATTTGCTGATAATCAAACACGGGAAAACAACTGGATCAATTCAATAGTTCTCAATGCCTGAGAAAAGCTCGGATTTTGAATCGAGGAATTCTTTATCATAATATACAAATTCATGAAAACTAAATTAAATATTCAAGGCAGTACTTCCAAGACTTTTGAACAACCTGAAAGAATTCGATAATCAAATTCCCGCAGAACCCATACATAACCATATATCCGGTCGATTATGTAGGAATTGGTAAGTGTATACACTAAATGGAAAAGGGGAGGAAACAAAAACGATACCACTCTTTCTGGAATTAAGAAAAGACAAAGGCTGAAATCCGGAGCGGGCATTGCCATGAGAGCCTACATAAAAAAACATAAAAAAGAAACATTATTTTTCCAAACTATGCCGAAGTTCCTTAAACATTGGGATAAACACCAGACCTTAACCAATATGCGGGCAACAATCTGGGTACTCATCCGCTCTGGCTCAAACTGCACCAAAATTAATACGAAAAAACAATAACAATACAGATACAGCTGAAAAGACTCTAAAGTCCCATTTTTCGAAACCCACCCACGAAGCGAAAATGTAAAACGTACCTGATAAAGGCGAAGAAGGCAAAGATTTGCATCAAGACTGTAAGTCTGCGATGAAACCTGCCAATGCAAATTACAAATCAGCCCATTACTCAATTTTTAGCAGCAATCAATACCCAATTGACGTTTTTTTCCCAAGAAAAAAATGGAAGTAAAAGGGAGAAAGTATGTATATATATATATATACACATATGTATATATATATATATATATTCAGGTAACCTGCTCATTGACGTAGTTTTCGAGCTCAGAAAGGATCTCAGGATTGTAGGGATTGACAGCGAGAAGCTGCTCGACCATTTGAGCCACCTGTTGCTGTGGAACTGGAGCAACATCCCTATCTCTTCCCATTTTTAAAATCACTTCAATCCTTGAACCGAATGATGAAAGAGAATTCAGATACGAAAAGGGCTTTCTCTAATCTGGGTCTCTTCTCCTCTCTTTCTGAGATTCGACTGGCTTTGGCTATGGCTATGGCTGTGCTACTATTCCTCTACAAAATTATTATTGATGGAAGCCCTAGGATTAGGAGGACCAAAAGCAAAGGGATTTAGGTTTTCCTCACTTTGGATTATCACTCGTGAAGGGTTCTTATATGCCCTCTACCTTTCTTTTTCTTTGGCATTTTTTTTAATTTTTTTGAAAAATTTAAGTTGACGACATATTTAAAATTTGATTAAACTAAGTGGATATTTATTTTTCAAATTTTATAACTAAATGTTTAAATTTTTATACTTGATAAATACATATATTTATTAATTTTAATTAATTCACTAAAATATATTAAATATATAAATTTTTATACTTCTTACACAATATTTTATATTTGATATATAAATATATATATATATTAAATATTTTACTATAATATTTAAAAAATAGATATATACTTAAATTAGGCTTAAAGTTCTATCATATTAGTACAAGATATATTTGTTTTTTTCCCTTCAAATTACATAAATATCTTTCGAATTTAGGCTAAGTGCATGTATGTGCTTAGTTTCATAAATATCAAAAAAAAATTTAAAAATCAGTTTGATTAGCAAATTGACAGAAATGTCATCTCTTCATCTGAGGGATAACATGGACACTAATACTTTATGCATTACAATAATCCTCCCTAGACTGAAAATGATTACACTCCCTTTCGTTGTAAAAGGAATAAAAAAAAATATCAATGAAATTTTCATCATTAGTTATGTTATTCTCTTTAAATTGAACAATAATAGTTCATAATCGAATGAAAATTTAATAGTAAAAAGGTGAGATTTTAGTCAAATTTTACTGGTTGACAAGATATTTGTGTAGTTATTTTTTTCCCGAATTTGAAGTGTGTTAATAAGTTAATATATATATATATAGAAAGTCAATTTAAAATTTTACGTATCTTTTTATTTTAAGTTTTGTGTTCTACTCGTAATGTAACTACTAACAAATTTACTTCCTCTGCTATTTACCAATGAATATAGCTATCACTATTATTACGTTGAGATTGTTAGAAATTATGTCCTAAAAACATGTTTATTTTGGATATTTGTTGAATTAATAAAATAATATTTTTCTATTTGAATTTGTGCATAATTGATATGTCTTTAAATATCAGAAAATCCCTAATTTATTTATGTGACCATAAATTTTATATATAAGTGTATATACGAGGATTAAATTTCTGGATAATAAACTAAATATAGTGTGTAATAATTAATTAAATTTTGGGATATTTAATTAAATATTATTAGCACGATCCATTAACATTGAGAATGTAATAGTCTTATCCGGACCATTGATATGTTGACATCACAAAGAAGGTACTTTATATAATTCGATTATGTAGAACTGGGCCAAACATGATTTGAATCTCATATAAATTCCGTTAACCGTTGAGAGTTGAAATAATATCACTAAATGATTATATGCAAATCAATCTTAAACCTAAGTAGTTATAGACTCCTATTTATAACATTATGTTCTTTGATATACTTGTTAAAGGTTTGTTTTTTAAATAGATCGAAGTACATGTATCTTGGGAGCATGATGAGATGAGTAGCTGAGAATGTAGCTTACAGTTATAAAATCTATTCATTCCATTAGGAAGCTAGAAAAATGATTCCCTTGTATATTGATTCAGGACTTGAATAATTTGAGTACTCAATTTATAATAAATTTATAAATTAATTGTTTATTAGAAAATCAATGGTACACAATGATAAAGATGTAATTAGAGAGGTAAACGGAACATGACCTAGCTCCAATTATGAATTATTTATGAAGAATTGAACTACATGTAATGATTAAATTAATGGACTGCTCGTTGTTTTCTGAGTAAACTAATTACGTAATTTCAAGAGTGCAATTC
>JXTB01000083.1:934956-961567 GCA_002914805.1 Parasponia andersonii
AACAATGATTCCCTTTAATTTAACAATTATAGTGACGTTTGAATTAATATGGCAATTTTCACTATACACGTATTTCTTTAATTTAAATAAAACAAATTGAATATTGTTGAATCAATAGGGATCAAAAGTTGATTCAAACCTTATTTAGTTGTTCTTTTGAAACTAACAAGGTTCAGAACGGGAGAGAGGAGAGTCACCGCCAATATCAACACTTGCACAAAGGACAATGCTATTCATTTTCATTAAAATTGTAGATTAATTACAACATCACAAGGAGCTTGCTACCGAAAAAAAAAAAATGCTTACATAACAACATAACAAATAAAAAAAAAAGGGGAAAAAAAGAAAGTGGAATGGCAGACTCTAAAGTTTAGAGATTCAAAAGATTTGATATCAAATTCCAACCCATCCATGTCTTCTTATCAGAAGGGCAAACAAAGGTGAGCTCAAACATCTCTCTACTAACATGTTCACCAGATTCACAGAAGCCAACCAGCTTAGCAACAATCTCAGCACTCTCTTGTACATGTTGCATATTATAAGGGTCTGTCCACAGCTTGTTCACCAGTTGTAGCCTCCTTTGTTTCCCTCCTGGTGGAATTTCCCACTTCGTGTAGAGCATTTCTCGCTCTTCCATACTCAGTTTGGAGCTTACCCTCTTGGCTAAGTATTCTCTTTCTTGCTTTAGGGCCTTGATACTGCAAAACCATCATCAATTTATTAAGAGATAGAAAGAAAATTCTGTAAAAAATGGCAAGCTATTTCCATTGATGAGTTACTTTAAAATGGCTCTAATGGAAACACCAATTGAATTACCTTGCTGAAACAGAACCTGCAGGTTCGTCACCTAAGAGTGCAGGACTAGCATTGCCAAGATCGGACAAGTGTCGTTCCAACCATGTTAGTCGCCGGAGTTCAACTTCCATATAGATCCTATCATTAGGGTCTCCCTTGAACAGCATGTAAAATTGTGTACGATGTATGATTGAGACGTGGCATAAGTGCCATAACATGATGATTTCCCTCCTCTCTTCTTCAAACGTGAGGTGCCATGGCTCAGCAGATGGATCAATATTTTCTGTTGCATAAACAACTCCAGCTTCATTTGCCTCCTCCAATTGCAATACCTGAAATATCATACATGAAAGGACAATAGTTCAGATGACAGCATAACAAAGGAGAAATAGTCATGGCTGCTTTTTATGGTAGGATATAAGGAAGTTTTACCTGGCAAACCAGAAGCTGCTTCTGGTATTGTAGCTTTGCAACTCGTTCTTTTAACTCAGTTACGTAAGTTCTAATGCTGCGAATGTTCTCCTCAGCAGCATTTTTGAACATCTTCTGCATTTTCTTCACGTTAACTGAGTTTGATTTCCTTGCAACAGGAGTGCCATCTCTTGAGGAAAGAAAATTACCACTTTCATCGTTCTTTAACGGTGTTACTTTACATGACAATTTACCAGTAGGAAAATTATCATGAGTCTCAGGTGCCTTGTTCTCCCTTTCATGCTCCATAACTTGGCAAGAAGAGGACAGAGGTGAACACGGTGGCCGGATTATATTTTGCATGTTCGCACTGTTGCTCAAGTTGAAAGGAAGGATTTTCTTCTTCTTTGATGGGGTCTTGCACTCTGAAGTCTCCTCATGAATAGCAAAAGACGAAACTAGCAGGTCTATAGTTTTCTGGACGTTCTCAAGCTTCCTTTCTAGAGATTCAATGGTGCTTCCTTGGGATTTGAATCTACTGATCTCTTCTATTAGGTTGGCCTGATCTCCTACCACAATTTCTTCAGAAATAGAATTAGGCACTTGCATGTTCTGGATCTCAGAGAGCAGCTTTGCTATGTTTTCAGCAGTTTCTTGATTTCCAAGTCGATGGGAATCCACTTCCTTATGCAGTACTTCAAGTGCACGGTTTGCTTCCTCACCAAGCTGCTGCTGCCGCTGCTCGATCTTTCTGATTTCGTGGACAAGCATGGATGGATCTGTGGAAGTAACTGATCGCCTAACCATTGCCTGCCTACGAATGGCAGTTCTTGACCGAGTTTCTGGAGTCGATTTACCATTATTTGAATCACCATCACGAAAAGAAAGACACCTGACAACTTCAGAAGGCCCACGTTGATTCAATCCCTGAAAGTACCATACAGAAAAATATATATTTTCATTTTCGTGTATTGATGAAATGAAACGTAGAGAAACTACTATGAAATCACTGCCGTACCTTTGGGACCTTGTGTGCCTTTCTTTCTGATTCAAGCTGTGATTGTGCAATGTCCCTCTGGCGCTTAAGCTCTTCCATTTCTCTCTCCATCTGCAAAATTGAACTTTCTTTAAACTGAAAACCTTGCAGAATGACTAGAAAAACTTATGATACGATGAACATAGGAACCTTACACATCATTACTCAGAAGCATGCGTACCTGCTCAATTTTCAAGTCCTTCTCTGCTATTAAGGACCTTAAGCATGAAAATGAAGAAGGCTCTGGACTTCGTAACTCTGCTTCAAGTCTGGCCACTTCCTTCTGCAAATGCTTCACCAATCTCTTGTCTGAAACAACCTGAAGAGAAATTCAATGTGTACTTTCATAAGGCTGCTTTATCTTCGTTAGAAAAAGGCAAAGAGACAAAAAAGGCATGCTTAAAACGCATTACACAAGCCCACTGATTTCCTTCTAGTTTATACCCCTTATGAAAATTCTAATGTCAATCAATTATTCCTTGTTGATATGTCATACCATGTTTACTTGGGCATTGTTAGTAACTTCCTTTGCACTAGTTGCAAATGAAAGCGTATTCCTTGTTTGCTCCACATGACTTAAAGCTGGGCTCATGGTACATATAATTGCTGTTCGAGCATTTCCCCCAAGTGAAGACTGCAGTATTCGAGTAAGTTTTGAATCTCTGTAAGGTATGTGGCCACTTCTTCTTCCACCACTGCAAAAGGAAAGCTTATAAGACAGAACCACCAGCACTAAGCTCAAGTGCTCAACAAGCCAAATTGATGGCTAATTACCATCAGAGAAAAGGCATATACCAAGAAAAAAACAAGACATTAATTTTCATATTCTGTACCTTCAAAATGAAATTTAAATGAAGCTATATCCATTTGAATAAAATCATTCTTCATAAATAAGTGAGACTCTTATATCATTTTTGTGACTCAATAATTTAGCAGTTTTCTCTAGCTTTTGAGACTCTTAAATCAATTTTGGGTTTGGTCACCACAGTGACTCAATAATTTAGCAGTTTTCTCTAGCCTTTTAGATTCAGTTTTACTTCAAGCTATAGAAAGTGAAGATTATGATAATTTTAACAAACTGAAGTTCAAGACATAGTATCAGCATTTTGCACTTGCTCACCTTAGCTTCCTGATCACTGTCGTGAGTGTTAACAAACTACGGTTAATATGACTGCCTTCTTTTAATTTTGTACCATCTGCATTTGTTTGTGAAGCACGTTCGCTTCCAGCAAGATCTACAAGATTCTGCAAAGTTTAGACATCTATAGTTAAGAAAAATATGCTGTTGTTTTAATCAAGAATGCTTAGAAGGGTGAGAAGTTGTAAACCTACCAAGCTAGCTATGAAGGACTTCACACAGCCTGAACTTTCCCGAAAGCTGCTCTCAATGGTCTAACGTGAATACAGTGAAATAATATCAGTATGAATGGACATACAAACTGGACATGCAATCCCTAAATAAAGTAGGCCAAAATATAAAATAAAATTGCTAAATATACTGCCTAGGTAGAATATTAGAAAAGAATGCTCCAGCCACATATCATTTGTTTAATGGGAAAATAATCATAACTTAGGCATACCAGCCTGATTATCTGATGTGATCTTGAGCTTTTGTCGTTTAAAGCAGTTTCTCCCACTTGCCTTTGAGCTGCAAATACAATCTCTTGTTATTACAATGTCACACGAAAGCATTACAAAAGAACAAGAATCTTCTTATTGAAGGAAAGCTGCATTTATTCAGTCACCCTGCTGACACTAAGATCACCCTAGGTCACACATGGTAGGCTAGAGCTGGCAGCATGGGTACATACATCATTTAATTTTTCAAGAACATGAATCCAAGAACTTTTTTTTTTCTTTGTAAGGAAGCATATCAATGAATTCTCTCCTGATGGTTCTGAAATCTCAATAAAGGAGTTAGTTATACTAGCCTGGAAAAGAATATTTGGTTATAAAAAGGAAAGTCAAGTTCTATATAGTTTTAAATATCTAGCCACCTAAATTACCTTCATAAATGTTGATTAAGTGCCTCAGATGTTGGCTATCCTTTACAACTTCTTCAACTAGTTTTTCCACAACTGTCCCCCTCTGCATTTTGAAGACCGAAAAAAAAAAGGTTAAAACCAAAATTATAGGATAATTTTTCTGAAAGGTCTTCAATTGAATTTTTTTTTTCTCTACTCAGTACCTCAGGATCATCCAAAAGCCGCAGGGAACCAGATTCCCGATTCAAAAGGTCGATAACAGTTTCATTGTAGATCTCCAAAGCAGAAAGTTTCAAGGTAAAATCTCTCTCGGGGGACTGTGAAAATTAATCATAAGAGTGGCATCTGTGAGCTCAATAGAACGGACTTTTAATACATCCAAGAACAAGAAACAGCAAAAGGTACAAAAAGTAAGATCTTATGCGGTCTCCTGTGCATTAAAATTATCCATTTGATATTCCGACCACATCATGGCATATTACGACATCTAAACTGATCTATGGACAAAATAATCAATGATGTATCATATTTTTCATATTATGTCCATGACCCTAAAGTCTTCCCTATGCAGATTAAAGAACTCAGAAGAACTACAATAAAAACCGGAACAAACTACAACTTACATTTTTTATGTGTTCATATATGTCCTTAACAGCATTTTCTGTGATCCCTCTCATGGTGTATGTCTTACCACTACTAGTCTGCCCATATGCAAAAATTGTTGCTGCAAAGAGGAAAAAGTGTTGAAAAACATTGAATTTTGGCCGAACCTTAATTATAAAAAAGAACTGCAAATTATTGCTAAAAAAAAGTGCAGTTACCATTCATTCCTGTGAGAGCAGATAAAGCCACATCCTTGGCACCTTCTTCATAGACCTTCTGAGTTGTGCAACTTGGACCAAAAACTTTATCTGTCACGTGTTAAAAAAGAAATGAAACAACATTACAACAATTACAAACTTTCTTAGAGTACCCAAATGAGTACCCAACTTGCTCAACCCCACATAGCACAATACTACCGAATAACACCAGAAAATTAATAAATAAAAAAATAATTAAAAGACAAAAATTGAAACAATGGTCATATAAATTTGTACCGAAAGTGTATGAAGTTGAAGCCTTTTCATGATTTGGACTATTGAAAACGATGGATTGCTCATCCATGCACTCCCAAGCGATTAGATCATAAAGTGCTTGTTCTCTCCGGCTCAGTGGCCTAAGCCGGACAGTGACTAATATCTTCTCCTCACGAACTCTTGGACCCCCTGGAGTTGAAAAAGGGGTCCTTTGTATCTTAGATAATGGTGTACCAGGTGTCCCAACCATCATCTTAAATTACTAGTCTCTTCTCTGCAAAAAAACTTTAAAAAAAATATATAGAAATAAAATAAAATGAAATTTAATGGAACATGAAGACGAAATGGGCAACTTTTATTTTACGTATTTGGACATATCCAAAGATGGAAAAAATGTTCTAATGAACTCAAGATTTCCGTAAATAAGTTTTTACGCTATACAATACAATTATATACAAACACAAAATCTTGAAACTTTAATGTGAAGTCAACAAAAATTCACCTGAAATAAAATCCTGACTAAAGAAAATGAAGGGAAAAAAACAAAGAGACATTTAATAGTCCAGAAGAAAAATGCAAGTAAGGAGACAAAAAGAGAGAGACCCAAAAGAAAGAAAGAAAGAAAGAAAGAAAGATGGGAGAGACTTACGGCGAAAAATCTAAATGAAGCCCAGAAAATCTTCAACTTTGATGGAAAATCTCCAGTTTTGAAGCTGTGAAAATTGGGTGATCGACGGAGTGAATTTCTCTCTATAGGGGTAGGGGGGTTTTGGGAACAAAGCTTCGAGTCCGAGACGAGACCACAACAAATCTGTATGTTCCGCAAAAGTAACGGCTACTTTTTTCCATTCATAACGCGCAATTGAATGCCACGATAGTACTATTTGAATTTTTGGTGTCTGATTCGGGCCGGGTATGGGCCCCCCTTTTGCCACTCTTGTGTGCCCCGTGTCCTGATCACGTTGTCCCCCTAAACGGGCCGCCAGCCCAATCACGGGATTTTCGTTTTATCTTTTTGTTCTTTTGGGAGAGTAAGTTTGTCTATATTGTCTTTTTTCCCTTTTCAAGAGGTGTACATGCTCTCTCTTTTGTTTAGTGTCATTACCTTATGGTTGGTTTCTGGTTATGAAAATAAGTTGTGTTTTAGCGCTCAACTCTATAGAAATTACGGTCGCTGTAAATAGCTAATTGATTGAATACATTTGTTTTATATTGAGTACATCAATTGATATCAATTAGATTAACTTTATACGTATTTAAGTTTTTATACTAAATTAAATTTTACACTTGGTATATCCATATATGATATATGTACTGGTCATTTTTGAACAATGAACTTCTATTTTAAAGAGGGGCCAAAATATTTCCATGTTGCCTAACCACACTAAACTCTAAAGTCGATAGTATCAGTCTTGGAAGTTGTTAAAATATTCGTCGATAGTATTTTTTTATTTATTTTTTTTTGGTTAAAGTTAAAAGGTAAAATAATAATTTAAAAAGGATGCTTTTTTATTTTTCTGTAAGACCAGTCATCAACGTCAATAAGAAATGTTTCCTTTAAAATAAGTCCACTTCCTCTACATAGAAACATAAACAATAAAGTTAGGAGGTGAGTGCATTAGTAGACATTTGGGTGAAAAAGTCTCACTATTCAATGTCCTAAAATAAACTATCAATTCATTCCAATCAATTTAGATTAGATGTCTAACCCTATCCTGGAGCATTATTAATTTTGACAATCTTTTAAAATATTTGATAAAACAAAAAGAAAGTATAAATTATTTATAAAGTTATGAAAGAAAGTATAAATAATTTATAAAGTTAAGATTTTTATTTAATGAAAATTTCTAAATTCTGAGTTTGTTCATGCCTCTCTAAAACTCGAGAAAAAATAAATCTCAAACTTATATTTGAACATGTTCGACCACAGTTGAACAGAGTAAAAAAATTGGTAAGAACACACGATTAAGCATAGTTGAACACAGTCAAACATAATATAGTGCTTGCAGTGGCAGAGTACTATAAAGCATTTTTGTTGTTTGTTAGAGAATAAGTATTTAAGTAATTTTAGATATAATATGACAATGATGGTTAGTTTTGATAACATTTATAGATAAATCACTATGAATATATTAGTGGACAATTGAGTAATGAATTAATTATATTACATTTTAAGAAATAAAATTCATTCAATTAAATTGGTTTCACTAGAACTTTAAAATCTAAAAACCGATCCAATCTGATGCGTATCAATGTATACTTTAAGTATATTATGTTAGCTAGTATAAATTAAAATAATTTATTTTTAATAGTTTTGTTTTGTTGGAAACATGTATCAGTTATGTAAAAATTAAAAAAAGAATATAATTTTTATGTATATGATATTTAGATTTAATCTTTAGTTAAACTTATGTTTAAAACGATATCTAATCCAATTGGTTTTTTTCTAATTTATTTTAGGGGGAAAAAACAATTGGATTGGAAAAAAATTAGAATTTAAACAGAGTTCAAAATAGATAGGCTGCTGTTTCAAAAAAAAAAAAAAAAAAAAAAAAACAGATAGGCTGCACTACCACAAAATCCAATCTTTCAATGGATTATTGTGCAAATCCATTTGATTTGAAGTACTGCTTACGTCTAAGTAAGTCAAAAAGTGAAATTGTTGGGGTATTTCTCAGACCACCAATAATGAATTGACACGTGGTATGAAGAGTCAAGACAATTAGACAAATTAATTCCACATACTAGACCGAAGAGACTAAGAGGAAACACTCTCCTTCCCGACTAGATACCTCAGCATGTTGCAGTGGAATAAGATATTCGATTTTGGGGAATATTCGTCTAAGAGTATTCCCCAGCATGACATGTAGCTTTATTTCAGAGGACACGTGTTTTCTAACCTATCATCGAAAAAAAACCATAACATTACACCACTATAAATATTACCTTTTCCTCTTACAAAAGGGTCATAAATCTTGATCTACAACCTTATTCAAAGCATGTACGGACCCACTTACATTATAACTACAACCTTATTCAAAACATGTACGGATCCACCTACATTATACCTAGGTCCCTCGATAAGAAGGAATCAAAGGCGCATGGCGAGCGTTAGTTAATTCAAAGATGAAAATCCGACCAACAAAAACAATTAGAGAAATTCAAGGAGTCTAATTGAGATTTATACTAATTACTTCTTTGTCATTGAACTGTCACGGCCAACAATGAAGAAACCCCATTCTTCCTCTTATGTGCAGCTAAACTTCCAAATACTATACATCTATGTAAAAAAATTTGTATTGGACCATGTAAGCCAACAATAACTCAAAATTATGTATCACTTCCGCGCTATGATATTGGACATCTAAAAAAATTTCCAACTTAGATAGATCAAGCACACATTGGAGGAAAAATATTGAATGAACAAAATAAATAGAAAAATTAACCCATCCAAGTCTCGAATAATTGAATGACGCTCAACAAGTTAATAGAGTGGACTAAAAATTTGAGGCCCTCGCTATTCGATAGCTCATAAGCTCAATTCTATAATAGGACTTGCCTGATCTCTCTTTAGACGCTAAGCCCTCATAGTTAGCACCCCTTACTAGCGACCACGAATTAGCATGAAGGTGAAGCAATATAAAGAATCATTGACCTGCAATTCTAAAAGTTGGGCTCTGACGAATACAGTGAAAAATATTTACATGATTAAAAACCTAGACTCACCACGAACTGATGATGGGAAGGACGAGCTCATAAAAGGGGACCCCAAAAAAAAAAAAAAATTTTGTAGACTATATACTCTTTTGTACTTTCGTATCAGGTTCCGACCGATGTTTTCACGATGAAATCAATCTTGTAAGTCAATACATGTGAGCAAGGATGATTGCTTCGAAGAACAATATCCTTCAAAGAATGCTAGTCCCTTTCATTCTGTTGTCATTCTCGCCTGTTCCCGATATCGGTGGGATGCATTCTATCGTTTCTTATCTGTCGATTGGCATCTCTGGGACAGATTGAATCAAATGGGGGCGCAAGCGAAAATGTATTGAAAATGTCTTACGTATGTTCTAGAGAAAATTTAAGCCAGATTCAATGGCAGAGTGTCTCTCCGTAGGTCACCCACTGAACAAAGCTGTCTGAATATTCCTCGAGAACATTGGAACTTCGTCCGGTACCATAGAGCAGCTCAGTTTCCGTTTCGGTTCGCTCTCTCTCCTACAGATAAAACAAAGAAGTTATAACCAAACATCATTGGGAGAAAGTAGTAAAGCCCATCTCTGCAACAAGAAACTGGACATCCTAAGACCAAATAAGGAAATATCACCATACAATGCCTCTTTTAAGAGGATTTTGTAGGAAAAAAAAAGAAATTTAAAATGTTAACAAAAAGAATCAAAAGCTTCACAAGTATTATACATTGGTTCCAAATACAATTTTTAGCAATATCTCCTCAACTATAATATTTCTGGTAAAATTAATTAAAAGCTTCACAAGTATAATACCTTGGTTTTTAACAACTTTTAAGAACATTTCCGGTAGTCTTGTGCTTTAAATTTAAAAGAAGGGACCAGTCAATTATATTTACACCAACGAAAACTAGATATCCTAGTGTTTCTTCTAAGAATTTTACTTGGCCTATCGGATTTTATTTATAAGCCAAAATTTCCGTTTAGCTGGAGTATCAACAGGCTTAGATATCTCAATACAAAAACACAATTTAATTACTTAGATAAGTCAAAGTAGCAACTGAAGTAATGGTTATTAGATAAGTCAAAGTATCAGCTCAATTAATGGTTACTGACCTTCGAGCTGGATCCACATTCACTTGTGGACGGGGTAGATTCTCCCATTATTCCATTGACAACATTCTCAGATGACAATCCTTCAACTGGAGAGCTTGTGAGTAATGATGACCTATACATGTTAGAAATCCAGTTATACCACATTTCACTATTTCAGAAATAAAGTAAATTATTATTGGAAACACACAAGAACAACCCTCCAACATTTATCCCCACCCCCTTTTTTCTCCTCCGAAGGAAAAGGACATTGTCATATATATAATATACACAATCAACTGAAACTCCTGTTGGCTATTGAGCTTAAATCTTCACTTCTAGGATGTTTTTGTTTTTTAACTAAAGCTACACACCAAAAGTAAATTTTAAACTCTAAATGTCTACCTCTCATATGGTTCTTCCTCGCACGAATTTCCAGACGAAGATAGCCAGTCCAGGTCAACAAAGTTTGAGCAGTTATAGACATCATGTTCAGAAAAGTAAATATGATCACTTTCATGCCCACGGTCTCTTTGAATATCCCCAAAAAGTTGCCTGCGAGGCATCGAGGGAGTATACCTACATAGAGATAATCAACGGCGTGAGTTCCAATAAGAAAAGGAATCAATTGGAACATCGGGATAGATCAGGATAGTTAAATATCAAATTTGACACCAATATGCAACAAGAGCAAAGTGGTAGCAAACCTTGAATAGGTAATATCACTCTCACAAGTTGATATCTCAGGAGATGATTCACTTAGAATCTTTTTATCTTGTGAATCCTCGGCCAAAGATGAGTCAGAATATTTCTCCTGCTTCCCATTTCTAGTTGATGATGGTGAGATGCATTCATCAAGAATGCTTCCATCCGATAAAGATCTTTTGAAAATAGACCTAGGAACAATAAACGGTTATAAATACGTTTAAACATACATATGTGGAAAAATACATAAATGTGGCAAATAATAAGCAAGACAAAATAAGTCCAAAATAATCAATATACATGTAGGTGAGATGCATTCACGGAGAATGTTTCCATAAAATAAAGACCTCTGGAAAATAGACATAGGTGTAAATAAAGAGTTATAAACACATTTAGAAGTACATATGTGGAAAAAATATACTTGTAGCAAATAATAAGCAAGACAGAATCAGTCCAAAATAATCCCTTTAGTCTACCCTCTTTTCAAAAACGAAGTGGAATCAAAAACCATAGAATTCTTGCTAGGAGACAATCAGTAGAGTAGTTCCGAAAGAAAAGTTTTATTTTTGTGCTTCTTTTCACTAAAAGTCTATATTTAGCCTGGATAATGAGACAAAAAACGCAAAACAAAAGCATATCCCCGAAAAAACACTGCAAGTTTTGGAACCCATCCAACAACAATGAAAACATTCGCAGAGCTAGCTTAAAAGTCAAACTACAAGCAGCTTCATGTGAAGTGCAGACTAAGCAAACAAAAGATAAAGCAGACTTGACAGCATGACTGAGAGATACACAATTATCCTCTTTGCATCTAAAGGTTAAGCTTAATAAGATACCTTCCATCTTCATCTCTATCTCTCCCAAAATCATAGTGTTGGTCAGAATTCAGTTCCCAGAGTGCAGGTTTACCCTGTTGTGGTTGGAAATGCCCCAGGAATCTGCTCAAGATATATCAACCAAAGAATTAATTCTAATACAATATATATACATCAAGTTGAGACCCACAAAATTGCTTAACAACATAAATCAACAGAAATAACTAAGAGAATAAGTATTTTTCGATTTTTTTTTTGGAAAAAAAAAAAGAAAAGAGTATGGTAGCTGATTGAGTAAATAAAATAGCTCAGTGCACACAAGCTTTTTCTGAAATCCAATAAAGGCCTTCTCCAATCATGAAAAGTTGAATAAATTTTTTCGAACAAGCCAAGGGTTTGAGCATAAAAATCCTTAAACAGGATACATTTAGTAAAAAATCAGGAGATGATTACATTTTAATCTTACCCAGTAGGCCAGTACTAAATACAGATATCAGAACATGTTAACACAGACCCAACAACACCATGAGGGATGACCAGAATGAGACTAAATGCAGTAAACTTACACATTAATGGCATCTTGCTTCTCTGCATCCATGTATGCATTGCTGTAATAACGTTGAAGAGTTCTGAAGAATTCCTGAGACTGGGTTGCTGCTCTCCATTGCCCCCTTCTCTCAGAAAATATCTATTTGACATCAAAGTTCACTAAATGTCAGCAAATGGAGCAGAAAAGAAATAAATAAATAAACAATTACTAAGACAATTATTTAACAGTAGAACTTCTTGCAAAAATGACACATTTGTGTAAACTTACAACCAATGACCAATGTGTAACCAGGTAAAGATGATATCCACAATTAACCATAAATTTTAAAAGTTTATCAAGGTTAGCTAATGTAATTAAACCTATTTGAATGTAAACATCAGCTTCATTGCAAAGGGCATTTAACATAAGCATAATCTACGTCACATACTTTTTAGGGAAAAAAAAAACAAAAAAAAATATTAAAACACTTCAGATAGCGACATAAGTTATAAACTGCTAACACATGCATACGGCAATCAAAGTTAGAAGTACCTTGTTGTGAGCTGCTGAGCCACCATATTGGTGTGCCAATGTGTCACCCATTCTCTCATAAAAACCCATCAAATCATCAGCTAAAGGAGCATCAAGTTCTATCTTTGGATTGTCCATGACTCCAAGAGCATGAAGCTGGTGTCCCAGTGCAGCCAAGCCATATGCATATTGTGCAACGTTTGTGCGATCCAGGCAATCTATGCAATTGGTTCTCAGCACCCCCCTTTGAAACATAGGTTGCTTGCCAGAATGATTTCCATTTGCAAAATTGTTGTCTCCACTAGCTTTCGCCTCAAAGTTATCAGGATCCTCATTATTGTCATCACAATGATTTTGAGGGGATAACTCCCCATTGTTTACATCCCTGAATCAAATTAAAATTCATAATTCTTTTCAGTAAGCCAGCATTAGCAGAATAAAACATGAAAAGAAGCAATTCATAGACCTCTTATGACATTCTAGTGCATGTAACTTAAATTACACAAATTCTTCATAAACAATATGCATTGATGAAATCCTGTTTTCCATTCACATTCCAACAAGAAAACATTCCCTATTTTCAATGAAACACTTTAAAAAGTAGAAAATAAAACAACAACAGCCACAATATATAAATTTCACTAAAATGGAAGGAGAAAGAAAGGGAGAAAGAAAGACAAGAGACAAACCCAACCAAAGCTCATGCTAATTGGCATTAGAAACTAGACGGATTTGAGAACAAAAGTTCTTCCTAGAAAATGTTAAAACTTATATTAAAATACTAATTGCAGTACAAACAAATTTGAATTAATGAAGTCGTTTGTTGACACATCCATTTGATACATGTAATTACAAACTAGAGAGAGAGAAAGAGAGAGAGAGAGAGACAAAGAGAGAGAGAGAAAGAGAGGGAGAGAGAGAGAGACAGAGAGAGAGAGACAGAGAGAGAGAAAGGAAGAGGGAGAGAGAGAGAGAGAGAGAAAGACACCCAACTAAAGCTCATGCTCATTGCCGTTAGAACCAAAGGGTTTCTAAAATTGAAGTTTAAAGGATTAAACTACAATAATGAGCCCCAAATTATTCCCTCTGTACCACTTTGCCACACGAATTTCCAATTTACGTAGTAGACTACCCCAAATTTTGTGTTTGTTGCAAAAATGGTCCACCCATCATAAATCGTTTGTTATTTGACCAGGATTGACATGTTTCAGAAATTTAGTAAATAGTAACTATTAGTAAATAATAGCTCATTGGCTGAATAAAAACTATTGCAAACAGTTTTAGATTAATGAAGTTGTTTCCTGACACAATTAATCCATACCTGAAATTACAAGCATAAAGTAAACAAGCAGTAAGCAAACAAATAGAAGAAATAACCAGGATTGACATATTTCAGAAATTTAGTAACTAACAAAACAAAAACTAATGACACCATAAACAGAGCCTAACATTCAAAATAAAGAAGGAAAAGAAATAAATGGGAATAAGAAAATAAATCAGTTTTTTAGTGTAATTCTAGCAAAATTTATCCTATTTTTGAATCACTAATCAACTCTACCACATTCAGACAAACTAACAAAAAAGAATAACAAAACAAGACAACAGTCTGACGCAGAGCTTGCCTAAGCTATGCATTATCTTTCTTGGGAGAAGAACCAAACTTAAAAAAATATATATTAAAAAAAAGGCACACTTTAAATATTATGATAGACCACCCATTAACCCAACATTAAGAAAAAATCATGTAAATAAGATAACAAACTTACTCAGAGGAAGGCCACTTAATAGAAAAGTCAGGTCCCAAGACTGGTGTTACTTGACAATAGAAGAAACCTGTTAGCGTCAATGCATAAGAAGCCATCTTGCCAAGAAGTAGCAAGGCATCTGTAGCTTTGCTGGAAGAGAAAAAGGCAACTTTTTTTAAGGGAATATGTAACCTCAAAGACTAGTAACATCATATTTGTTAGGGAAGCAAAACTAAAAACTCCAAGTAAGGCATACCTCCGAGAATGTTTGTGCAGATCCCAATGGAGGAATCTAAGACGGTTCTCTTCAGATAGATCTTTATTGATAAACTCAATTGCATTAGCAAACTCCGTTCGAAGTTTCGACTCCCTAGGCTTTTTCTCTTGTGTCTGCCACCCAAGTAAATAGTGAAATGAAAAATGAAAGAAACATTAATAAAACACTTAGAAGAAAAGACGAAGAAAAAACAGATTTGACTTTAAGTATTCTCCTTTTCTCATAATCAGTCTTTTCTCTCTCAAACACAATTATGCCAAAGTGATGAAAAAAACAGAATAACAAGCAGTGGATTTGACGAAAATTAATATTACCAATGAATAATCTACTAATAATGAATTTACCTTGATCAGATTCAAAATAATAATGGGATTCCCATATCTCTTGACAAGATTCTCAAAATGAAGTCTAGTGGCTTGGTAGTTCTGGTCCTTCTTTGACACTAGGAAAAAACATATTCATTCATATAGTCCACAAAAATATGTAATTGTACAACTTATGCAATTATTACTTACATATGATATCTGGTTTAATATTCAAACGGGAAGTTTCTTGTGACCAAAAAAGAGGGATTGAACCCCGGTTCTGGACAACGGAACTAATTTGCATGGGAAATCCATCAGGAACATCCTCAAATACAATCTGTTCGGTCTCCACATCATTAGCTACTCTGCCCTTTTCATTCACACCTCGTTTTAGATACCTAAAGACAAGAAAATAGTAAGCAAAGAAGAACACATAGATCAAACTGTGTTAAACAACTATTACAAAAAGGAATAATCTTTTATCTCATCAGACCACGAGAATATTCTCTGTAGGACCAACTCTACCTGCCAATTATGATACAAGTAGGTAAAATAATTAGTTTGAGAATTCCAAAATAATTGTAGAAAAGAGCCATTGTTTCAGTTCCTAGGAAACCTATATGAAACAAGGGTAGAAGTAGAAGTAGAAGTGTAGAACTATTGAATCGCCTGAAGCCTTTTTTTTTTTTTTTTTTAAGAATCAGAGAATCAGATAACAAAAGTTAAGAAGTAAACTAACCTGGTACCAGCATAATGACGTGAACGTCTTGCAATAAGGGTCAGCTTAAAGTCACGTCCTGACGCAGAAAGGGTAGCCTATAGTCAAATAGCACGAGAACCTTAGTCAAAAATACAATACTGAAAGTTTAAGAATGGGGTTAAATAGTATATCATACAAGAGCAATAGTGTATACAAATAGAAAAAGCTTGCACAAAGTCAAAAATATCAAAATAAATCCTATTGAACAGATATATGTCAAACTAACACAACTGGCGGAGTCGCTCAACTCTTCACAACTCAACAAAATATTTAAACATAAGGCATATAAAACTACAATAATTTGGATCAATACTATTAACTGGAGAAATTAAAACATAAAACGAAATAAGAAAATGGATCCCAACATAATTGGAAGGACCAAGAAGAATCTTCGCAGTTTGCAATTCAAATGGATCTTTCCCCAAGGTGTAACAGCCTTCTTCCTCTTTCTTTATGATTTTGATTATAGTACATTATTAATGTTGAATAAATAACCATAATATGCCCGAGCAGAAGATTACATATGTGAGCATATGTGAACGGGTATGTGAGTTTCATATTTTTTTCCTCCAAAAGTCTTCCTCTGCTAGGTTAAGATAAAATACAATTGGAATACTTGAAAATCAAACAACTAGAGGATGAAAGCTCTCATGACCGCACCAGGCAACAGAAACATCTTTGCAGCACTGAAGGTGAAGGTGGAAATTATTGCATTTCTCCCAAGAAAAATTTAACAATTTTATTATCCTCTAAATGCCATGTGAAGCGCACCTGTTTAAAAAAGCCGTACACTAATGCAACCGTCCAAACAGTATTTTGGAGGTGATTCCGTATTCCACGAGTTAAGAACTCATTCCAAACAAACATAGTTTCATAAAGTACATGTCCTGTTGTATTCTTGCACATGTTCTTTTGAAGACTACGCATAACATGGTATGAGTAGCTGAAAAAGAAGTCCTTTGTAAGGTCCACCGTGCATAAGAGCCTCTTGTATCTAAGCCATCAGTAAACAGAATAACAAATTAACAACTATAGTTGAACAAAAAACCTAAAAATGAGAAACAAAGGCCCCAAGAGGAACAAAAGTAAATGTATGGTGATGAATTCTAATAGATAATAATAGAACGTTCCCTTGAACCTTACGTAACTTCGCCCTAAAACACTAGGAAACATATAATAAAACAAACTAAATTGCAGCTCATAAATTCAGAGCATTCCTCCCTGTTACATGTACTTTCAACGTGTATGATCAACAAAAAACAGTAAGAACAGTTTATGAGTAATATTTTCAAATTTCACAAGAAGAGGACGAAGAATTCAAAAGGTATAAATAAAATGACATTGTTTCGATAATGCCTTATCAAATTCGAACAATAATGGGAGCTGCCTAATTCTAAAAGGCTCTATATAAGGAAAAGGCAAAAAGGGAATAGTAAAATCAACCTAAATCTTGCAATTTACAATGAACAATGCTGAATCTTTCTAGGCAATATTAGTTCCCTTGATAAGGACCATGGACAAGATACATTTACATGTAGAATGGACTAAAGACCTGTTCTCATTTCTAGAATCAGCGATACTGGTACGGAATGAGGAATTTGAAAGAGGAATCATTTCACTCTTGGATATGGCATATACTGTGTGACCACATATTGCACCAATCTGTCTTCTTTTCGTGATAAGCAGCATGTAATAAGGCCCCAAAAATTTGATGAACCCTAAGAGAAAAAGTTCAAAAGAAAAAAAGAACAAGTAAGTTTCTACAATATTTCCAATGATTCGGTAATGCAACAAAGTATTAAAACCACATACCAACAATTCCGTAACAAGTAGTGATAAATTTAAGTCCACCTACAGACTTGTTTCCTTCATGTACCCGCCTCAACAGGTCAGAACATTCCCTTTCTGTATAAGTAGTTGGATCTTCACGAATGTCTAGCTCCAAAGGATCTTGCCGGTCAATCTTTAGCACTTTCCAAAATGTTCTACTCTTGTCCCTCCCTATCATGTAAAATTGCTGTAGCATAAAACATTGAAAAGATTCGTGTGTAAGTTGGTAGAACAAACCCATTAAAAAGGCACCAACTAGACATCCATAACTTCTAGATGAAACCCTTTAGACATATGGCAGTGCTGTGTCCAGCAAAGTAATACAGAATTGCAAATTTTATTTAAAATCTGAAAAAATGACTGTAAGACAAGGCAGAGCAATCAGCGAAAAACCAAAAACACCCTGAGCAATCTCAGTCTTATTCAGCTAACAAATATTACTGTTTTGACCCATACAAGATTCATATTTCTCAATAGATACTAAACCATAATGAATTACAGATGGCATAAATGAAACAGATCAGATTGGGATCAAAACTTTGAGCAAAAGAAATTATGAACAGAATTATACCGATCGAGTCTCATAGAGCCTGAATTTCTGCATATAGGCATGGTCAGGAGGTGGCAGACGCTCTTCTAAGTGAAGGGAGGGTTCATTATCTGAGGACGCCATGGTTGATTCAGATCCCCCGAGCCTCCGGCTCAGGGACAATATCAGCAGGGCATGCAATTATCTAAACCAGAAGAGAATTTATACAAACAAAACCACCGAGCGAAATTTATTCACCTAAAAAACCCAAACTCAATCCCCATACGTATACAATGCAGTTTGGCTGCTTCAAATACAACATTTCCCAATTCAAACCCTTCTTTTTCAATACAATTTTTCCAAAGGAAAACAACAGAAACCCTCTACACCAAGTTTTGACCTTTCCAATTCAAGCTCAAAATCTGATCCTTCTTCCACAGTGATATTCAATCAAACAAAGCGAATAAAGAAGCAATAACAATATCCCAGATCGAATATTACAATTCACTCTCACAAAACAAATCTCAATTTGTATCCACTCAATCTAAATAAGTATACATATATATATATATATCTGTATATATGATATATACGCAGAGAGAGAGAGAGAAGGGGAGGTGGGGTTTGAAAATGGAAGCTTTATACAGAAGAAAAAGAAGATACGAGGAGAAGATCGAGCAGAAAATAAGGGAATTCGTACCTGTAAAGATAATGATAAATTTAAAAATGAGGAAAATAAAAATGGATGGGAGCTTCGAGAAAGAGAAAAAGGGAAGACTGAAACCAGAGTCGGAAACCAGAGAAAGAGAAGCTCTAATAATTGATGATGATGATGGTAATATTGTAATTTTGATACAGATTTTCAGAGAGAGGAAGACCAAAGCTTCTTTTCTCAGATCCAAAGAAAGAAGAACTAATCAAAACCACAACTTTGGTGACCGCTCCATCCACACATTATTTAATGAAATTATTGTTTTTTTTTAATTTAAAGAAAATAGTTATAAAATAAAAAGAAAATAATTGCTAATTATTGTTGTTATGGTTGTTATTATGATTTTTTTTATATAGGATTGTGTTATTTTTGTGAAAATTTTCTTTTTTTTTTTCTTGAATATGTGAAAATTTTCTTTTGTTTGCTGACTTTTGCCGATATATATATATATATACACACACTAATAATCACGTTCGTGCATCCCAAAATTACCATAATTTGTAAATTTTCAAATCTTATTGCTGATCTAGAATTTCTAAAACAGAGAAACATCCCCAATTTTTTAATAAAAAAATAGTGTAAAAGCCAATTATTAAGAAGGAAGCTAAAGGAAATTTTGTAAATATTTTTTTATAAAAAAAAAAAAAAAAACAGTTCCTAAATTCTTGTATTTTAAGTCCGGATCTTCTTTCCTATTTTGTTCTACGTATTTTCCTTTTTTGAAAATGGGGCATCACTTTATCCACCGGATATATAGATCGGAAGATTTGGAACATAGTCTAGATATTTGAGTTTTATGGAATTTTATCCAAATGAGTAGTTGATTTATTACGATATAATTGGTAAAAGAAATTCAAATTAATTATATGTATCTTGAATTAACTACTTGAATTAACCAATTGAATGTTAATGTCACATACTGATAACACTCTATTTTGTAACTAGAATTTGATACACAAAAAGTTAGTGCATGTTTCAATATTCGTGTAACTCAGCATTATTTAAGCAAATATTACAAATAATTTTGCTTCAAAATTACATGTAAAAACGAAAAATAGCCTTTCCCTAGTGGTTACTAGTTAAATACCTACCGAGCAAAGTGGAACCACCGTTATTGCTTTATGCAAAATCTACAAAACATTTGACAGTTTAAAAAAAGTCAATCAAAATTAAAATACAACCTCAATTTTTTTTTTAATCTACTTCAAAATTCCTCATGATTTTGTAGTTATATTTTCCATAAAATTTAATCCAGACTAAAATTTAGAATTAAAATTCGGTCCATTAAATCAAATATTAATACACAAAAGAATAAGACTACAACTACATAAAAACAGGAAATTAGTTATCAGAGCAGTTAAGATTGGCGGGTGAAGCAGGTGGTGGTAATATACATATATCAGAATTAAGGGCGTGACCAATGGCATTGGGATATTGGCGGTCTATTAGCTTTGGATCCTTCTCATAGGAGAAAATGAAGAATCCGTACAACCAAAAAAGAAAAACTTTGGACTAATATGTGTAATATTTGTATGGTGATTTTATATTAATATTATGACTATGCTTTCTTGATTTGATTATTTATAGATACGCTGATCTGCCCTGCAGTCACAAAAATCAATGGGTTTGAAGTTTGAACACACAAAATCTTGGGTTCACACTCCCACTTGCTTGCTTGCACCCACGATTACCTGTCGTTTTAGTACGTGACTCCCTCCCAATAATTGATAGCCCGTTCACGTCCGAGTCGTTTGTGATTCACACGTGCACACGAGAACAACTCTAAACAGGTGAATTTTAGAAGTTACCAGTATCTTTGCAACTATTACAATTTACCACCTAAAAATTTTGTTAAAAACATTGAAGTTAAATAATTTTAGTGAATAACTATATATTAAATCTTTGACGTAGTTTGATCAACTCAAAATACCTAATAGATATAAAAGTAGGTGGCACAGCGATTAGGAAGTCTCTAATCTCTTTTTCTTTTGAGATACACCCACGATTTGATATTTATAATTCCAACAAAAATGTGTGACATTTGGATGTGTGGCGCATATGAGAACTCGGTGTCTCTTTTCTAAGAAAAATTAGATTAGGCCATTTTAGTTTGAACAATTTGGGAGAAGATGGAGAGCAATATGGCATTCATTATTTATTTCTCTTTTTATTTAGCAGAAAAGAATGACTCAAAGTACCTAACAGCAATGTCAAGAGAAAAATTAAAAAAAAAAAAAAAGCTAAATAAGAATCAGCACGTGATAGTCTAAACGAAATATATGATAACTTATGATCGGTTGATAAAATCAGAAAGGAAAAAAAAAAAAAAAATCTGAATTTCGTGTTATGTCGTAATGTTTTGGGCTAGGTGCAACTGACGGACCCTCACCGTGCCCTATTTTGTGGTATTTACCTAATTGGCAAGCCAAAGCATATACCAAATGACCACTATTATCGGCAAAATATGATTATAAAAATTAATAATAATATACAATAAAACAACAACATGCGGTTGAATTTTGTTTCTTAAACTAGTGCAAATTACGTCCTCGTTGAACACGTTGGGCATGATTCTTGGTCAGAAACAAGAAGAAAAATCGACGAAATCGACCCTTGTAATGACGCTTAGCTATAAAAATAATGCATCGATTACCATGCTTTTGCTTGAAATATAACGAGCCAACTAGTTTCTGCCACCTGTATAGACGGGGGCTGCTACCAGTTTCGTGCGGGATAGTGATAACTTAGCCGTTTTGACCAACCCATTCCCACCTTAGACGGCTAAATGTAAAATAATGTGCTACATATAATAGGAACAGAAAACCATATGAGGTATTTAATTATTTGTTGATATAAGTTTGAACTCAAACCCCTCAACAGTAGGAGTAACGTTAGCTACCATTATATTAGGAATAGAAATCCTTCGTTACCAAGTAATTATAATCAATAAATAAATTTCACCCAAATTTATTTAAAATATAATTATAATCAACATACAATTGACATATTATGTAATATTTAGCATTGTATAATTCGTTTAATTTCACCCAAACTTATCTAAAATATAATTATAATCAACATACAATTGACATATTATGTAATATTTAGCGATGTATAACGTTTTTTAATATTACTCTTGTCGATGGACTTTTATCCAAAAAAAAGTTATTTCAATTTTCAATATAATCAAACTCTAACTAGAGTTCGTGAAAAATACATAAGAACTTATAACAATTTGTGAATCATATTTTTTAAAGACAATGACTTTGTAATCTTGATTTTTTTTCTTTTCCGAAAAAATTAATAAAAGAGAGTATAATAAATTTTAAAAAATCTAATGTCAACGAATAGAAATATGTGTGTGTGTGTGTTTTTTTTGGGAATAAATTCGTTATATAATTCTAGTTTTAAACCAATATCATATTAACTTGTCAATTTTTCTCGACTAAAAAAACTTGTCAATTTATACTCTTCTCATGTTATAGCGTACGTACCTAATTAAATAACAGGTTGACATATTGGTGATTAAAACAAAAGACAGACACCACACATAACAGCATGGATACAGCTACAATCCCTAATTGTTTATTAGGCTACATAACTTGTGCCTTTCACCAACCTAAGCACATGTTTGACACAAACCGTCCACACCCACATGTCGTTTCATTAGTGAAGCTAAGCAAACCATCCCAAACTCGTAAATGCAAAGCAAATCGTTCATAAGGAAGGGATCAGCAAATCAAGTCGTACATGTAAGGTTTTGAGAATAGGACCAACTTTTTTAATTGTCAAGACGAGAGTACTCAAACTAGTCTCATCCCTTTATTTTGGTCGAATTTATGTGCATCTTACATTAATAAAGAGTTGAGATGCAACAATTATTATTGTGACGGTTGCTAGCAGTCTTTTAACTTATAAATCGGCTCGAGGATCGTCAACGACATCAGCGATTGTGAGTTGGGTCTTATCAAAGAAGAGGTCTTGGAGGCTATATGGGCCCGCGGAGGAAGTGGGCCCATTCCAGAGAGCCATGGCGAACTGCTCGTGGATTCTCTCGGTTGCATGAAATGAGTCCCACCACACATGATCATCCACGTTGTCACATAATTGGTACTCTGTGATCTTCTTTCTGCCTCCGCAGGTGTAGATGCCCCCGTACGGTCCAGTTCCACAACAAGCCTTTACTCCGTCCTTGAAGCCTTCACACAGTCAAAGGTTGAATCATTCATCAGTACTGTAATTAAGGCAATATTCTAATACATTATAATGTTATGTATGAGACTCGAGAATATATATTAAAAAAAAGAATAATTCATGTCACATATTATTGACCATCACATATGAACGTTAAAGTGAAAATGGTAAATATTATTGAACAAGTGATCACCGTTTTGGAAAATTTTCTTCGGTTGTGAACCCAAAATAAAAATTGAAAAAAGAATCTACTAACTACGAGAAAAAGATATTGATTTATGAATAAATTCATGTGTTTTCTCATAAAATTTGATTTTCTAGTATTGACTTTTGTTACTCAGTGAGTGATTCTGCGCCATCGAACGAGTTTGGGGATGATCAGACTCATCCAAGTGACTCGGTTGTGTATTTGAGTATTTTAAAAACAATAATTTTTGAATCTACACCTTATAATTTAAGCAAGATTTTTACTAATTTTCCAAAAGAAAGTACATATATAAAAGGGTACTAAATTAAATTTCACTTGTACATTCATCTTCACGTAGAAAAGTATGAACAATCATTAACATGATATTAGGAAGTTCAAATAAGAGGCGTAGTTAAGCATTATCGAGAAATATTATTTTGCAAATAAATTAAAATGATAGGATTTTTTTTTTTTAATCAAAAGTGTGTTTCAAATATGTAAGATTGTATAGTTTATATATGTATGGTAAGATTGTATAGTTTATATATGTATGGTGACTTTATCAATAACAAAAATCATACCATATTTGGTGGGGTTATTGATTCTATCATGTAGCCAATCATAGAAATTGGAGTTGCAATACTTGAAACCTTTAAGCATATATTCAAGACTTCTAAGCACAGAGCTTAGCGCATTGTTATGCGCCAAAGCAAGAGCACAGGCCTCTTCAAAACAACCTCCTTCGTTGGCTTCTGGGCTCAGAGCTCTAAGGGCCGGTAAGCACCCAAGAGGAGACAAGCTCAGAAACCCGAACTTCCTGCCTCCTTTCCGGTACAGCACCTGGATAGTAAATAAACGACATCCAAATTAAAAATCAACATGTCGTCGGTCGATGCAGACGACAACTATCTGGTATATATGGGATTTTTATTTTAGTTATTAATATTATTTTTCTACCTGCACTGCCTCAGTCAAGTTTCCAATGACCATACCAACGTATTGTTCAGGGTTATAACGTTGTCGTATCTTTGGATTACCCAAATAACCAGCCATATAGTCATTACTTCCAATACTAAAGAAATAAACTGCTTCTTTTATCACTTTGTTTGCTTCCTCATCTCCCAACTTTTCAATCAACGATTTTTGCACCTTTTCAAAACTTTTCAGCTGTGTCTGAAGATCAATCACCTATAAAATAGAATATATATATATATATATATAGAATAATTAATGATATGTCAAGTTGTAATATTTTTTCTTAAGAACTTAATTAGTTTAAATTTAATAAACATTGTTTTTTTCCCAAAAAAAAAAAAAAAAAAAAAAAAGAAATCTCACCAATCCTTGATTGGTTCCAGAAAGGACGCCAGCCCCACCGGAGGCGAAATTAACACCCTTAATGTAATCAGCAGACGGTTGTAAAAATGGAGGAATAATTGGTAGCTTTGCATATTCAGCTGCATCATCATAACAGTCAACTTTGTTTAGCTTTTTATTTATGTTTATTTATTTTTTTGACTAAGAAAGGGTTATGTTTCACCGTAATAACTCCAAGTACTTGGCCTAAAAACATGTCACAAATTTAAAAAGTTCAAGGTCTTGCTAGTACTTTAAGTTAACCAGCTAAAAATTAACTAAGATATAACAACTTTAATTTGATTATTTATAACAAAATAAATACAGAACAATGATCACATAACGGAATTATTATTAGTACTACCTATAAAATCCACGATGATACGGCCATCGGAGAATCGTCCAGTTGGCGTTTCGAAAAATCTGTTCTGACCGTACGGCTGGTAGTCTGCTCGATACTCGGCGATTGTTTCGATGAAATTATTGTTGCCAGGATCGACAGTGGAGTCTCCGAAGATGAAGAAGGGACTTGTTATGTCCAAGGGGCTGCAAAACGCACCATAACTTATTGAAAGCAATAGAAGAACACAGATGATTAAGTTATTTGAGCAAGAATTAATCAAGCGTATAATTGCCATTTTCGGCTGAGTACGTAGTAATGCAATCTATATTCTTTCATCTAACAATGTATTTATATAAATATGTGAATATGGGTTTTGGAATGGCGGTCTTTACAATGTGACGACCCCCTTTTTTTTAGAAAAAAAAAATTGGGAGGATCTTGACGTAAAGAAATGACAACTTTCGATGATTTGTAATGGTTATATAGATGGCATCGTGATTGTAATAACCCAGTTTTTTTTTTAACGATAGTTTAGTCATTTGACTTTATATTATTTAAAAAAATTAAATTAATTATATATACACACACGCATCTCTCTCTCTCTTCCCTCTCCCCCGACTCACTCTCACCTTCTCTGTATCTCTCGCTTATTCTCGATCGAAAGAAGGCGAAAGAGTGTCGGAGCTGCCACGGTCACCGTCCAGCCCGCCAGACCACCAGCGGAGTTCTCTTGCGCTGCCAATAACTCGTTACGCCAGTCCCCAATCGCCACCGAGATCCCCGTCGCCGAAAAATGCCATTAATGACCGTGAGGAACTTTGAATTTCTAGAGATGATTCCATCCTTTTCAACGCGTGTTCTTGGGTTCGTTGGTCTCGTCTCGTTAAGAGAAACCTCAAGGTATATATTTCACGATCCCATTTTGTCCAGTTTGAAAGTTGTTATTTTTGGGTATTTTGAGTTTCGAATTTTAGTTTTCGATTCAATCGTTAGATTTCGTTTTTGTTGTCATTTTTGGAATGTACTCAAAAAATGATGTTTGATATATATATATATATATATATATATTGACTATATTTGGTGATTGGCACTAAAATCAATATCTAACGACTTAGATTTTGTCTAGTTTTATGTGTCACCAGTTCAGTATCAGCTCGGACTCAAATTGGTCGAGTTATATATCTAACATAGCTATTTTGGACATTAGAAATTCAATAAAGAGGTCTGTTCATTGATTTGAAGCTTCGTTGAGAAGTTGATTTTTCTTAAGTAAGTGATCGAGGGCGTGAAATTGGTTCCTAACCCTCTGAACGATCATCCAATCGGCACCTTGAGCATCCAACAGCATGGTATCGCTATTCTAGTGAGGTATGGATTCAATTACCTCTCTTTTACGTCATTTTGAATAAACTTATTTTTTACAATATATGAGAATAAATACGATTTTAAAACTTTTAAATATTTGTGATAGAATTGAATGGTATGATTTATATATTAAATTACTCTAGGACTTTTCTGAATGCATGTTACTTTTGACATATGTTAAAATAGGGCCATTATACTGCCCATTTTTTATAAAATTTAATTAATCATTTTATTAAAAAACAGAGCATTATTTGAACTTAAATTACAGCATGATTATTTTTAAATATCAGTTCATAATACACATGTCATAGGATCACACATGAGTACCAGGTTAGCATTATGAG
>JXTB01000083.1:961670-1016661 GCA_002914805.1 Parasponia andersonii
TATGCATAGGTAAAAAAAAAAAAAACCTACTAGATTGGTATGCGCATACGGACTATTAGTTTTAGATATCATATTATCATACACTTGTATGTAGATATATAGTTATATACATATATACATATAGATTATCAGCTTTGGAAATGGATATGTATAAGTACATACATATGGTTTTGCAAAAAAGTATTTTTGAACTAAACTAACTATACAAGGGCTTTCCATTACTAAAAATGTTTTTATATAAAGTAATAGCTTTTCTATTGAGCTTTCAAGCTCACCTATTCTATTTTTCTTTCCTTTCAGGTGGTTATTCATTCGAGTCAGTTGTCTCGCTGGCTGGATAAGTCACTTGGCTTATGCTCGGGGTCCTATTCCTCTTTAGTTGGTACTTTTCTTTGTCTTACTCTTTTCTCATGTCTAACTATTTAACCAAATTTATTAATTCTGTTAAGTGAATATATGAGAATGTATTTATTACTATTTGAGGATTTTGGGTATAAATGGGACCCTATAGTTCCCAATGAGCATATTTTAAAGTTTTAAGTACTTAGAATTTTGATAAGATTTTAAGTTAAATTTTAGACATTTAGGTTAAAAATTTGAAAAATCTATTAAATCAACAATGTATTTCTCTTAACCCAAGATTTGTATAGCTTAACTATATTTTCCTGATATAAAATCGGTGTATCTATTTTTATAAATTAAACTAAATATGGACCATCTTTTTATTTAGAATTCCTAATGATTTGAGAACTAAAATGAAAAATTCAAGTACTTATTCTCCTCTAAATTTTATAAATTCTTTATTTATCTTTATTTACACTCAAAAATACCAAAAAGTTATGATTTTGGATTTTGGGTCATGACAGTGATAATCACCGTCGAATTGTTTCTTCGTGATGTATATTTAAAAGCTGAACTTTCGGAACAATTATATTGCTAAACCAAATTTTTGGCAAAATCATCATAGGATACTGAAAATAATTTCATATCTTTATGATGACTAATATACATTCACTATAAAACAAAATTAAAAACAATTAAGCATTCTAGTATGCAGATGAAACCTAACAAGGGTAATGAAGGCAATTTTATAGACCCATACCAGTACATTTGATAAACTAAGGGTATGCTTACTAATTCTTAATTAGACCAAATAGAATAAAGAAAGAAAAAGTATTTTCTTTCAAATATTTACGCACTAATTAGTAATATAAAAAAAGTAGTTCTAGTCTCTCCAGCCAACTCATTGTTTCTTATTCCTTTTATTTTATTTTCACTCATTCTCTTTACAGTTTATTTTGATTACATATTAATAAATATGGCCTATATTGTAAAATATATTTAATAGTTTTTTAAGTGCAACTGGAGTGAATGCAATTTAGTTCCACGTATAGTTTGTATAAATATCCTCTCCTATATTTTTTTCTATAAAAACTAGTTTCTAAACTACAACGAATACAACTTAGTTTTGAACTAATGCATATAGTTCAAGCCCGGGAAGTTTGATCAAGTGAGAATAATTTGAAAAGCAATTGATTCTTGAAATGGTAGATCTTATCTCTCAATCTTAGATTGTAATGAACATAAACTCTCTATCACTATCGTAAACTTTGTAGGCAAAGTCCTTTATAATCTAAATAAAACACAGTTTGAGAGGCAACGCTTTATAGGCAAGTCATTTCACTCTAGCAACTTCGGTTTCAACACTCTATACTCTACATAAACACAGTCTTAAGAAGAAACGCTCTTTTTTATGGCAGCCGCGCATTTGGATAAATCAAGTGCTTTATAGTTTACTCCATTATAGTGATCCAAATAATTTTTTACATGACACCATGATACAACTAAAAGACGATACGAAACAAATAGATTTTGAGTGACTTATTTAATTTTTGTGTTAATTTTGAGTTGACATATGTAACACGAATAATAAATGGGTAGATTAATTTTTGGCCAACCCGCTTAACTTGAAAATGACTCATATAGTATATTTAATTACACGTGTTGTTTTTATGTCGTGTCAATACGACACTAATATGATATATTTATTAATATTTTAGTATTTTAAATATGAGTTTAACTAATTATAATCATATTTATATGTGTAAAGTTGAATTAATTAGTGCATAATCATATTAATTTAGAGTAATCATTTCGATTTTGGATAATCGTATCAAATAGATCATATTATGATATATGACACATTTATTAAACGGGTTACATGTGTTGTATCATATTATATGTGATTGTATCGTAGTCGGGTTCAAGTATTTGATATATTTATTAATTATATCATATTTAGATTAGGGTATTATCGTATCGTGTCGTAATCATATTAACCTAAATACGACACGATAATATGAATTGCTAGCCCTAGTTTTTTTCATGCTCAAGTTTCTTATCTTCCAAAATTCAACAACTATAGAGTATAATTCATGTCGTTTACTTCTTGTCGATCCTTCTTTGTGTCATCACAATGTTTTGCTGCTTCTTTAGAGGCTTCCTCACCACTATCGTGCAGCTATAGTAGAATTATATTGGAGGTGAGTTTGAGCGTGTAAGATATCTCGGTCTTGAAAATGATATTTGGTGAAGAATGCACGCTTAGCTTGATGTACTCCAATGTATCTATAGAAGGTAAAAATATGCTCGCATTCTTGCCCTCCACAAAATTTGCATTTGGAGCGAAGATATTAAGTTAATTAAGGAACAAATAAGATTAGAATATAAAATGAGTGATCAACTGTGATGTGACATTATATCGGATGTGTTGCTATATAAGTTACATTGAATTAGACTAGGCTTATTAGCATAAAAAGAGATTTAACATGTGTGAACGACAGATGCCCAGTTAAATGTATACGAATGAATTAAGTTAATCAGCACTGTAGCTTAGTAAGTTTAGTGAGATTACACTAATGGCATACTTACTAATCCGTAATGGAGAGAAAAGGGAAAGAAAACAGGAATGGTTTTCTCACTCATATATTTACATTTCAATTTATTGCACAAGAAAAGGAATCAAAACTTCGTAATCTATTGTTTTGTATTCATCTTCATCCTATTTTATTCCCATTTTCCTCTATTTCCTTTTCACTCATTCCCTTTGCAAATTAGTGAACATATATTTTCCAATCTGTAAAAGAAATGAGTAGAAAGGGAATACAGGAGAAAGGAAATAGAGAAGAATAGTAAACAATGAGTGGGGAAAGTTATGATTCCCTTTCATATGTTTATATACCAATTAGTTACATTTGAAAGTGAATTCATTTCTCTTTCCTATTCTCTTTCCTCTCCATCACGGATTAGTATACATGCTTAAAATTTTTAATTTCCTACTTTTAATTTCTTTTTTGTTTTTCATTAGGTAGTTGGTATTTTAAGGTCTTTGCTTTGGGTTCTTTAGTTGAGATTATCGATAATGGCAAAGCCAAGACTTAATTTTAGTAGGGGCATAAGGAAATTTTCAAAATATAATAATGAAGCAAAAAGTACCAAAAACTTTATAATAGTGCTAAACCAAATGAAAATAAAGTATACTATAGAATAACTTTATAATAACATTGAATCAAATGAAATTAAAATACATTATGGAATATATTATCAAAATTTCTCTAAAAATTTGACTTTTTTTTTTCTTAATTTCTCCTTTTCATGAAGGAGTTATATTTACTTTTCTATTCCCACGACGAAAAGAAAAAATTTAGATTTATAAAAATTAATTAAGTGAGTTTTGAGTAGAATACATATGAATTAATAGTGAGGACATGATTGTAAAAAAAATATTTTATTGGGGGCAAAATAAAGAAAATTTTATTTCATATAAAAAATTAAAAAGTAAAAAAAATGAGTGGGGGCAATTCCTTCCGCCCTGACCAGTGATGAAAAAGAAAGTAACGAATGACCAGTGATGAAAAAGAAAGTAACGAATGATAGAAAAAAGAGGTTTTTTTTTTTTTTTTTTCCAAATAACAAAGAGTAATGCTACATATGATGTATAAGTTTGTGACTAATTAATTATAATTAGATTTTAGGTAGGACCAATGTGAGATCCAATTTATTAATTATAACCATTCAATAGCAAACAACACGTCACTATGATGCTAGGTATCATTGGTGTCCCAAAGCATTGTTTAATAACAATTGCACACTTCACAAGTGGCATCTACTGCAAACTCATGCATGGCTTGTGATAAAAGTTCAATCGAGTTAAATAGCACAACTCTTAATAATTAAAAAAGAAAAAGCAAATATCATGCCAGTCGCCCACCTTACTGCTTGTACTGCTCGAAACTCAAATTCAGAAAACATTCGCCTGCTTTGAAAAAATAAAAATAAAAAGGCCTGTATTTTGTTAGACATAATATGATTTATCTATGTAAGAAAATAAATAGCATATAAGATCAAATGTGGAAATAAACTTAAAGATTAAACGTGTTATCTTCGGCCGTTGATGCTCTATTTTCTGGCGTTTACTGTATCACAGAGTATTAGCACTTCTAATTCTTGTAAAATCTCTCTTGATGGTGTATATTTTCTCTGAGAAAACTGAGACTCTAGGCTTAGGGACTAATACTTATTTTTAACGATATATTTAGACATTTTCCATCAAAATGTCTCTGAAGGTAAGATATTGGGTAATGACTCACGAGCATATTTTTAGTTAAAAATTGAAGATAATTGTCAATTAATTAGGTATAATAGAGCACTAAGTAAATAGACCATTACTAGATAAAGACAAAAAAATACCTAATATTCTCCCACTTATTCCATATATTTCTCCATCAATTATCCCTTGTAAGAAATAAATACTTGAATCATGGCAATAAATCTTCTAAAATTGAGTATTATCTTCCATGTATTATAGAGTATTATGTCTCTATAAATACTAACCCATATGATCTTAATGAATAAACACTATTTTTATACTTGGTCCAATAATTAATAATATTTCTCAAATCTAATTAAATATGAGAAAATATCACACAATAGAGTTTCAAATTATATTCGTTCTTACAGTGAAAATCACATAAAGGAACCAAGTCTCATTCATTCTACATGATCCTTAAATTTTAATGATGGCATGCCTTTAGTCAAAAGATCACCAATCATCAATTCAGTATTAACGTGCTCAATAACCATTGTTTTATCTTTAACACGTTCCTCTATAGCTAAATACTTGATATCGATGGATTTATTTCGACTACTATTTTTATTGTTTTTAGCCATAAATACTGCTGCTGAATTGTCACAATTTATCTTTAATGGTCTAGAAATTGAATCTACAATTTTAAGCCCAGAAATAAAACTCTTCATCTATACACCTTGTGATGCAGCCTCAAAACAAGATACGAACTCAGTTTCCATAATGGAAGTAGCAATCAAAGTCTGCTTTGCACATCTCCAAGATATAGCTCCACCGACAAACATAAAAATATATCTAGAAGTTGATTTTCGAGAATCAACAGAGCTAACAAAATCTGATTCGAAGTAACCAATCACCTCCAAATTATCAGTCCTTCTATATATAAGCATATAATCCTTTGATCCTTGAAGGCATCTCATCACTTTTTTTGCAACTTTCCAGTGGTCAATACCTGAATTACTCTGATATCTTCCTAATATCCCAATAGAATATACAATGTCAGGTCTTGTATAGACCTGAGCATACATAAGGCTTCTAACAATGGAAGTATATGGAATGTTTTGCATTTATTTATTTTCAAGATTATTTTCTGAGCACTGGTTCAAATTGAACTTATCACCCTTCACAATGGGAGTTATACTAGATGAACAATCTTTCGTCCGAAATCTCTCTAAAACTTTATTGATATAGGCCTCTTGAGAGAGTCCCAAAATATATCAAAATATGTTTCTATGTATCATAATCCCAATGATATAAGATGTATTACTCATATATTTCATGTCAAAGTTTTTAGAGAGAAATTATTTAACTTCATATAGCATACCCTTATCATTTGGTTGCAAATAAAATATCATCCATGTATAGAATAAGGAAACAAATCTTACTCTCACTGATCTTCTAGTATATACATTGATCCATGATCTTCTCTATAAAGCCAAATGAAGAGAAAATGGTATAAAATTTCAAGTACCACTGTCAGGATACTTGTTTCAATCTATATATGGTTTTCTTGAGCTTGCATACCAAATGCTCAGCACTATTAGAGGAAAATCCTTCTAATTATTTTTTATAAATCTCTTCCTCTAGTTTTCTATTGAGAAAAGCCATTTTCACATCCATTTGTTACGACTCTAAGTCAAAATATACAACTAATGCCATAATGATATGAAAAAAATCTTTCTTAGATACAAGAGAAAAGGTCTTCTTGTAGTTGATTCCTTCCTTTTGAGTGAATCCTTTAGCAACGAGTCTTGCTTTATATCTCTCAATATTGCCTGATGAGTCTTTCTTTGTTTAAAAACCCATTCACATCCAATGACTTTTGCACCATTAGGCAACTTTATAAGATCCCAGACTCTGTTAGATGCCATAGAATTTATTTCATCTTTCATAACATTATACCATAAATCAGATTCTTTGCAATTTATGGCTCGTTAAAACATTTCAGGATCATTTCCGACTCCAATGCCATAGTTCAATTCTTGTAAATATACAACAGAATTACTAGAAATTATTGATTTCTTTACTCAAATAAATCTCTTCAATGTTGTACCAACATTTTCCTGAGGAACATGTTGTTCAATTGATTATTCAAAATTTTCTTGAACAACTTGATCTACTGGATTATTTTCAACAGTCTATGGAACTTTAATGATAGGTTGTTCAACACTCATTTGAGCTTGAAGAGTATTATAAATGATAACCAATCTATCACTTGAGGTAGAAGGTTGAGTATTAATATGATCTTTCTCAGAAATGATATTCTGGGATTGATCACTCCAATTGATCAAGTCTTTTTCAAGAAATTTTGCATTTCTTGATTCTGCAATTCTAGTGTTGAGAGATAGACAATAGAATTTATACCTCTTAGACCTTTCAGCATATCCAATGAAATATCCACAAATGGTCTTCGGGTCAAATTTCTTTTCTTATGGATTATAAACTTTTACTTTTGACGGGCATCCCCAAACACGTATATGTCGCAAACTCGGTTTCTAATCTTTAAGTAACTTAAAAGGTGTCTTGGGGACTACCTTGGTTAGAACTCGGTTTAATATATACACTGTCATTTTAAGAGCTTTAATCTACAAGGATTTAGGAAGCTTGGAGCCGTTAAGCATACTCCTTACCATGTCCATTAATATTTGATTCCTTTTTTTTGTAATACCATTCTAATATGGGGAACTAAGCATGGTGTATAAGAGAACTAGCCCATGCTCTTTAAGAAAATCGGCAAATGGGCTAGTTGCTTGTCCATTCTCAGTGTATCTACCATAATATTCTCTACCTATGTCAATTCTCACAATCTTAATTTACTTTCCGTATTGTGTCTCTACTTCGGCAGGCATCCAATGTTTCATTCTTATTATGAAGCAAGTAGATATATATATATATATATATATATATATATATATATATATATATATATATATCGTGAGTAATCATTTATTAAAGAAAAGAAGTCTTTCAGACCATACGAGTCCATGTCTAAACTGTAAATATCTGAATGTATGATTTCTAATATGTCAGTACTCTTTTTGGCACCTTTATTTGACTTGTTAGTCTACTTTGCCTCAATGAATTCTACACAAGTATTATTAAAATCAATAAAATCCAAAGTATTAATTACTCCATCTTTTACTAATCTCTTAATTCTTTCTATGGAGATATGTCTCTATCTTCAGTGCCATAACATTGAGGAATCTTCATTCATAACATAACGTTTAACACCAGTGGAAATATGTATCGTATTGTAAGTTTTATTATTTTGTAAATCTATTGAAAAAAGACTATCAGATAATGTACCATTTCCAACAAGATTATTATTATAAAACAAATTAAAAGATGATTCAAAAAATTTAAAGGAATATCCATATGGTACAAGCCTTGATAGTGAAATTAAATTCCTAGAAAAACTAGAAATATAAAAAGTCTTTTCCAAATTTAAAATAAAACCATCATTTAATACCAAACTGCATGTTCCAATATCCTTCACATGTGAACGCATCTTACTTCCAGAGTAAATGTATTGTTCACTACTCACTAGCTTCCTTCTGTTTCATATATCCTACAAGGTATTTGAAATATCGATTATAGAATTAGAATCAATCCACTATGTGCTATAATTAACATCAATTATATTAGATTCATAACAAACTAATGAAATTAAAATACCTTTCTTCTAAAGCCATTTCTGAAATTTGGTGCAATCCTTCTTCATGTATCTTTTCTTTTTGCAGGAGAAGTACTTTGATGCTTTCTTAATGATAGCTTGAGGTGGTATTTTACCTTTTTCTTTCTTTTTGCTTGAATCTGATTTTTTCTTGTGTTGTTGTTAAAGCATATTCACCCAATTCCATTAAAAATCTCCCTTCTTCTTGAACACATATGGTCATAAGTTCATTAATTGACCATTTATTCTTATATGTGTTATAGGATATTTTAAAGGGTCCATATTGTTGTAAAGAGTATTCAAGATAAAGTGCACAAGGAAAGAGTCAGTCATTTCAACCTCAAAAGTCTTTAATTGAGCCACAATATCTCTTATTTGCATTATGTGCTCACGCACACCTCTCATATTGGTGAGCTTTAGAGATGTAAACTTCATAATCAAGGTGTTGGCTAGTGCTTTATCTGAAGTTTCAAATTGCTCATCAATATCTTTCAACAATTCATTAACACTGTTATGCTCATCGACAGAACCATAAAGAGCAGCAAAGATTTTGGTCCTTATGAATATCGTACTGAAGCAATTAGATCGCTCCTATTGTTCATAAAGAGTCTTTTGGTCTGAAGTGTTGGTTTCATTAATCGTTGGTTTGTCTTTCTTAATAGCATAATCAATATCTATATTCCCTAAATGAAGAAGAACTCTCTTTTTCCATATTTTATAGTTTTCACCTTTTAACTCAGGAATATCATGTCTAATATCAGAAAAATTCGCAGGTTGCATGACTGCATAAAAATTAAATATACTTATGTGTTAAAATTTGAGAGTAACAAATTTATCATGTTTTACCAATGTAAACTATTTTTAAAAATTATGAATCTAGTGATATAAAACTTGTATGTGGGCTAAAGTTCTAATTCAATTAGATCCATCTAAAATTTTATGATAAAACTATCAAATTACGTTCCTTTTTTTTAATACATGTGGGTAAATTAAGAAATTATAATTTGATATTCTATCCTAATTAATCATACAAATATAACAAAAATTTCCGTCAGAAAAAATTTATTATATTAAATATGATTAGTCACAATAAATATTATTTACCTATACGTGATCCTAAATCACTTATTATATAATTTTGCATTATTAAAGATGTTGTGACTACTCTCCAATTAATTAAACTTTTATGGATCACAAGACATTTAATTTTATTTACATAATATTCATTTCTATTGCATATTGTTAATATAAATAATATTTACTCTATATGAATAATATGTAATTTTAAGCATAAAAATTATAATAGAAAAATTGCATGTAAATCATCAGATCATACATACAACATAATCATAATTCAAGCACATAAAATTTCTAGAATGAAATTTCATAAATATTCCAATATCGTAAAAATTTCACAAATGCCAAGATCATGAAATATTCACAAAATAATATTCATGACATCCTAAATATAAGAATATTATCATAAAACAACAAAAAATAATGAAATTATCACAAAGGACTAAAATTATGAAAATTTCTCACCAAAATTGGTATATTAATTTCTGGAAAAAATCATAAAAAATTAATTATTATTATTTTTAAAACGGGTGTCCTAAAATTGGAATATTCCAATTTTTTTTGTATGAATAATATTGTTGATATAATCATTCATTATCATAAATTTTTTTAGATCATTTATGTAACTGTTATTCAGTATATAAAGTATTTATACGTGAGGATTAAATAAATAGATAATAATTTAAAATAGTCCATAATACTTAATTATAGTTATGAACTATAATTAAGTTAATATTATTAGTACGGTTTATCAATATTAAGAATGAAATAATCTTATCTAGATTATTTAATGTGGAGATATTAAAGGATGGAGATATTTTGTAAAATATGATTATACACGATCAGACTAGATAAATTTTTGAAATCACTAATAAATCCTGTGACATAAATAGAGAGTTCAAAACTCATCATTAAGATGAACATATATAGAATAGTCTTAATTTTGAGTTATTAATAAACTCTTATTTGTGATACTATGTTTTTTAATTTAATCAGTAAAAGTTTGTTTGTATCAAATTTAGCCCTTGTATTTTGAAAACACAATGAAACAAATGGCTGAAAATATTAATATATAGATATGGAATCCATTTATTTTCTTTTAGAAAATTTAAAAAAAAAATAATTCTCTTGAATAATTGATTTAGGACTTGAATAATAGAACGCTCAAATTTGTGAGATAGTCACAAATTAATTATTTATTAGAGAATCAAATAGAATTCAAGGATTAAAATGTAATTAGAGAGGTAACGGAATTACTTAGCTCTAATTATGAACTATTTATGGAGGATTAATCTATATATAATGAATAAATCAATGGATAATTCAACACTTTTATTTGAATAAATTATACTATAATTTTAAGAGTGTAATTTCAGGTTTATAGTGGAATAACAGTAAACTTAATAATTTTGATTTATTAATTTAAGAGTTAAATTGATGATCAAATTTATTGGAGCTTGAATTATAGGTCCATTCTCTATCATCTTTATACTATAAGATATGAGAGATTAATAATTAAATTAATTTATAATTGTTATAAATTAATATAGCATTGTGGTAAAAATTGTGACATAGTGTAATAGTTAAATTATGTCATGATTTACATTATTTACATATACTAGTTAAATTGCCTAAATACAAATGATTAATTAATTATGAAATAATTAATGTTTTTTTATTAATTAAATATTTACTTTTATTTATATATGTAAAGTGAAAGTTAGGTTTTCCCATTACTTTTATCACTTCATATTTTATTCATTTAACTAAATGAATTTAAAAATAAATAAATTAAATGTAATTTAATTTATTAGTGGGAGCAAAAATTAGGTTTGCCCATTAATATTACTACTATTATCATCTTATTCAATTTTGATATACGATTGAAAGATGATCGAAGAAATGAGTTAGTCTTGATGAGTTGGTCTAGTATTCTGAAAAAGAAAAAAAAAAAAAAAAAAAGAAAAGGAAATACTATCAACTTATTTCTTGAGAGAAAACCATAGAGAAAAAACAAAGAAGTTCACATATTTTTGACTTCTATCTATTTGAAAAAGAGGAAAAGTAGTTTTTCACATTCCAACTATCTACTAACTCAAGAGTAAAAGTAGTGCTATTTCAGTTGTTGATCAAAGATGTGCCCACACACTACATACTTGGTGGGGTGATTGGAAAAGAAGATTTTTGGTGTCAAAAGGAAAGGTTAAGCATTAAGTCTTCAAGGGTAATTATATTTTTCTCTTTCTCTTATTTTGTCAAAAATCAATATATAATCTTTGAAGATCCTAAAATAATTTGAGAATTTTTATAAAAAAAATCTAAATATGAAATTTTGATTTTGAAAAAAGTTTCAGGTATTCGATAAAAACAATTTTGACTCAATTAATTTATATACAAATGGATACCCAAAACTATGTCTAATATCACAGAAAAAAATGATTTCTAAAATTGTTTTTCACCTAAAAATTCTAAATATCAAACTATGAATTTGAAAAAATCAAAACTGGTATAAGGTGAAAATTTTCCAGATTATGAATACATCAAGGCAGATGTTAAAATGGCTCTAATACCAACTGTTAGACATAATATGATCTATCTATGCAAGAAAATAAATAGCATATAAAATCAAATGCAGAAATAAACTCAAAGATTAAACGTATTACCTCTGGTCATTGATACTCTATTTTCTGGCGTTTATTGTGTCATAGAGTATTAACTCTTCTAAGCTTTGTAAAATCTCTCTTGATAGTATATATATGAACTAACATAAAAAATGACATATCATGTTTAAAAAATGACAATAGCCAAATAACAGAGAAAATGACATGTCGTTTAAACTAAATGACAACTGTTCCTAGACGTGAAACAACATGTCATTTTGCAAAATGATAGAACAAAAATAAGAGTATAAACGACATGTCGTTCTTTTGAGCTACACAAAATGACAAGTTATTTTTCAAATACGACAGAGATCATGTTTAAAAAATGACATATCATGTTTAAATAATGACAACAACCAACCAATAGAAAAAATGACATGTCGATTTTCTTAACCAAAGGAAAAATGACATGTCGTTTAAACTAAATGACAATTGTTCCTATTTGTGAAATGACGACAGAGATCAAGAATGAAAAATGACTTGTCATCATTTTCAACCTTCTGCCGGGTCTTTTGACCTATTTTGACCCATTTTAGACCTAATTTGAACCTAACTCGTTTTCAGTCCTCTAGACATCAATTTCAATGTTTAAAATCACATAATTGTTAGAAAATCAATTACTTAATGATTTCTAACCTCAGTTTTCATCAAAAAATTCTAAATATAAAACTTTAATTTTGAAAAAACTTTCGGGTATTCGATAAAATTTTTTTTGACCCTATCAGTTTATATACAAATGGATAACCAAAACTATGTTTTAATATTACAAAAAGTTAGAAAATCAATTTCTAAATTATTTCTAACTTTGGTTTTCACCTAAAAATTCTAAATATCAAACCATAAATTTGAAAAATTCAAAACTGGTATAAGGTGAAAATTTTCTAAATTAAGAATACACCATAGTAGAGGTTAAAACAGCTCTCATACCAACTGTTAGATATAATATAATCTATCTATGCAAGAAAATAAATAGCATGTAAGATTAAATATGGAAATAAACTCAAAGATTAAACATGTTACGTCCAGCCATTGATACTCTGTTTTCTGGCATTTACTGTGTCACAGAGTATCAACTCTTCAAAACCTTGTAAAATCTCGCTTGATGGTGTATATACGAACTAACATAGAAAATGATGTGTTTAAAAAATGACAACAGCCAACTTATAGAGAAAACAACATATCGTTTTTCTTAACTAGAGGAAAAATAACATATCGTTTAAACTAAACGACAACTTTTCCTATTAGTGAAACGACATACCATTTTTTGCGCTTAATATAAACAACATATCGTTTTGCCAAATGATAGAACAAAAATAGGAGTATAAACGACATGTCATTTTTCAAAAACGACAGAGACCAAGAATGAAAAATGACTTGTCGTCATCTTCAACCTCCAGCCAAGTCTTTTAACCTATTTTTGACCCATTTCAAACCTAGTTTAGACCCAACTCATTTTCAGTCCTCCAGACATTAATTTCAATATTTAAAATCACATAATTGTTAGAAAATCAATTACCTAATGATTTCTAATATCATTTTTCATAAAAAAAATTCTAAATATGAAACTTTGATATTGAAAAAAGTTTCAGGTATTTGACTAAAAAATTTTGACCCAATCAGTTTATATATAAATGGATACCCAAAGATATATTTAATATCACAAAAAAGTTAAAATATCGATTTTTAAATGACTGCATAATATTGGTTTTTACCTAAAAATTCTAAATATCAAACTATGAATTTGAAAAAAATCAAAACTAGTATAAGATGAAAATTTTCTAGATTAAGAACACGTCAAGACAAGGCTAAAACGACTCTAATACCAACTATTAGACATAATATAATATATCTATGCAAGAAAATAAATAGCATATAAGATCAAATGCGGAAATAAACTCAAAAATTAAATATGTTAGCTTCGGCCATTGATGCTCTGTTTTCTGGTGTTTATCGTGTCACAGAGTATTAATTCTTCTAAATTTTGTAAAACCTAAATCGATACTCATTTTTAATGATATATTTAGACATTTTCTATTAAAATGTCTCTGAATGTAAGATATTGGGCAATGACTCGTGAGCCAATTTTTAGTTAAAAATTGAAGATAATTGTCAATAAATTAAGTATAATAGAGCACTAAGTAAATAGACCATTACCAGATAAAACCAAAAAAAAATACCTAACATATTTATCTCTCTTTTTTCTTTTTGTTTTTCCTTCGTCTCTCTTATGTTCGAAGTGAAGTGCTTGCATTTAAATAATCTCCGTATGTTTCTTTTTCCCACGTATATATGTATTCGAGTTAGAAATATATGTAATCATTGCGGATAGAAAAGAATTAAATAGTTGTATTTTTTTTTTCACTTAACACTAGTAAACATTGTTTGATTTTACAATAAACAAGAGAAACCATCAACTGGGGATAAGAGCATTGCTAATGAGATAATTGAAAATCAAACATGAAACGGTGATAGCTCATGGGAATTAACATATTTAACTAAATCAATCATATTTTTTTAATTGCAAAAAACACGTCTATATAAAACCTTTTAAACAATGCACAGCTATATAACAAATCAACTCTATTAAAAAAAAAATCCCAATTCAAACAATCACAGAGTCTTCTACTAATGCATGCATGAGAATAATTAAAGAAATAATCTTCAAGAAAAATTATTCAAATTTACTTGGATGTACAATATTATTATTGTGTTTGACAATCATTTATTGAAAAAAAATTTCAAAAATGGCTAGAATTACACAACGAAGTTGGATATATATATATATATGGGCACCAATCCAGTAGGTATTTTTTTTTTACCTATGCATAGGTATCAATTTGGCCAATGAAAATTTAGCATGCACATTTTTTTATTATAAAAAATAAGAAAAAGAAAGAACATTAATAATGCACGTCTTTTCATGCACTTCATTATAACCATTGGTGATCCATGGCTAAAAAAAAAATACCTACTCATAGGTAAAAAAAAATACCTATTGAATTGGCAACCTATATATATATATAAAGCATGAAATAAGGACTAGGCGTACATTTATTTATACAATATTTTTAATGTAAAGAGTATTATAAAGTTACTCTAATAAATTATTACATTACGTGATGTATTCTACATATGCTTGATTAATTTTTAGTACTATAGTAAAGGAGCTATAATTCATATATTTTTAACCTATTTATAAGTATTTTTTTAGCTGTTAGATTATTATCAAACGATTATTATAATTTGAATAGTTAGAAAAACATACATATTATTTAATGTTATTTTTTTTCTATCTTTTTATGTTTGATAAATTTTAATTGGATAAAACAATATTTTTAGTATATAAATAAGTAAAAAAAAAAAATGGTGCCCATACAAAGAAACTCAATTAATAAAAAATTAGATAGATAGATCATATAGGTACGTACCTCGGAGACAAAGGTACTTGTCCTGAATTTGATCGTATATGTAGAAATTGAAAAGAGCATTGACTTCGGAACCAAGGGGGAGAGAATTAGAATCTGCCATCTCCAAGTAAATAGAGATATATCCTTCACCATCGTTTTCTTCGTCTCCCTTTGGATGTATATGAAGGAACCTAGCATACATAATTAATGAATACACATCAATGTAATTAATAAATGGATATTATTTAGAATTATTTTAATTATTTGAAAGAATATAAAAGTATAATTTCATATAAGATTACTAGGCACTATTTGTAGCCACCAGCCTCAAACTCATTTAAGATAACATTGGAAAGCAATTTTTCAGAAAATTCGTTGAAGTACTCGATCTTAAACAAATAGTGACTCGGCGCAGTATCTCTTTCTGAAAATATTAAAAAGTAAATTAATACAAAATTATGTGCATGATATAATAATAATACCACCAATTTAGGTATTTATAGAATAATATTTTCATAAATTGTATAGTGATAAATCGCGTATGATATCGATGATATTAAAAAAGTTAAATACTTAACATTATTTATGTGTATATAGATGGATTAATAAAAGAACGAAGTCCAAAACTAAATGCAAAAAAGTCTAATTAGAAGAAGTCAGGCTCCAAGGATAAACGTTTACCTCTTAAAGTTGCCTTATCGTTCGGCCAAAAAGCTTTGTGCAGCTTCTTAACCAGTTGATTAATTATCATCATCATGCTCGATCGGTGATCACTGAAAGAAAGATAAGAGGAAAATAAAAGAATAGGAAAGTGAAAAACGTCTTATGGTGAATCGCTTCCTATGGTTTAAAGCTACTTCAAGTGCGGATAGTAACCTATATTATATCCTATTTATATATAGAGATCTATTCATTATTAAGTAACTCGAATTTCAGCTTGATTAGGATTCTTCTCTTTATATATAATAATATTAATAAATTAATTACTCGTGGCTAAATCTTTTCATAGGATCCTGATCAATTTAGACTGTTTGACTTGGACTAGTTATGGTTCTATATGTAACCTAAACCGTCGCATACCCCAAAAAAAAAAAACAAAATCAGTTTGCAATATTTCATTTATTTTATATTTTGTCTTTTAAATTAACCTCCTCATCTCTTTGAGAGTGTAAAAGAACCCTGGAATTTGATGTTTTATTATAGAGTGCCTTAATTCTAAGTATTTTCACTATTTTTAAAATTTTAATCTTTTATATCTGCTAAATTTTTAAAATTAATAGAAAGTCGTGAAATTTTCCATGTTTATATTACATTTTCACCATATTTTTGGATGCATAGATAGTTCTTTGAGAACTATCAAATCACTAGCACACTTAGAAAAATCAAATTAAATATCGTTTGGGAACTAGCATAAATAATTCTTTTAAATTTAATTAATTTAACTTTCATTAATGAGAAAATGTTCTAAAGTCATATTGAATTAATATATATATATTTTAAAAGTGGGGATTAACTAATAATCTCTACTTATTATAAATTAAACACTTATTACAAATTAAAGGAAAATACCTACTACTAGCCAATCCCCACTCCACCCCACCCTATTAGGAATAATAAGTTTTCACGCATATCCCAATGTAACTCGAACTTAGGACCGAGATTTTAAGTAGTGAGTGCTCTTACTACTTGAGTTAACCCACTTTGTCAAATTTCAATATATATACATAGAGGGTAAGATTTCAATAGAGTTTTTTGTTTTTCGATAAGTAATTTAATTTGAACTATTGGATTTTGATCTAATGGCTATAAGAATATTAATAATTTTACTAAAAATTTTAATATAATTAATACCTATATAAATATAGAAAATTATTTAAAACTTAAATATAATTAATACCTACATAAATATAGAAGGTTATTTAAAACTATCCTGTTTATGACTCGATAAGTTGGACAATTATATTTTTTAACAAATTTTCTTTCCATTTTTTTTCTTTCCCATTCCTAATATGCTATTTTTTTTTAGGATTCAAGTATATTACTTTAATACATTTTCTCTTTGTCTTTTTTTTTTTTTTAATTTCACGTTTTCTTCACTTTTTTGATATTTCATACACATTATATTTGGAATATATCTCAACATCACGTACATTTATTTTTTTGGTGGAAGGTACTTTTTTTCAAAATTGAAAAAAAAAACTATGTCTATTTTTATTTTATTCATGATAGCATATAGATATTAATTTACTAAACTCCCTTTTTAATATGTACTTTACATTTTTAATCCTATTATAAAGTTTAGCATTTTTTACTTTTTTTCCTTTTGCTACCATTAGAATATTAGACATATACTCCTAGCTAATTTAATAAAGGAAAATACAACTGCATTAAAAATTCACATTACAATTGTCAAAAAAAAGGGGCAAAAAACTTACATTATACATGTAATCTTGTTCCTAGCTACTTTCTATTACATAGGACACAATAATTATTTTTAAAAACTATGTGCAATTCAGATCTGATAAAATTATGTATTAAATATAAATTTTTGAAACATTACTTTCTAGAACATAATGATAATACAATGCTATTGTAAGAAGGCATGTATAGTATAATAGAAGAAACTGAAGGAAAATGGACATTAAAGAAAATACCTCTATGATTGATGATAATGTTTATACAGGCTAAGATAAATTAGAGAATCAAAAAGAAATATCTACAATTACAATCACGAAAGTTTTACAAATGGCATATGTATGTAATATTAAATTATCTGAAAAATATAGTTTGTAAATAATTTAATTGATATAATTTTATAAGAACTATGCAAACTATTAAGGTTTCATTACAATTATAATTTTGAAAGTTTTACAAATAAAAAATATATATAATATTAAATTATCCAAAAACTATAGTTTGTTAGTTGATATAATTTCATAAGAACTACGCAAATTATTAAAGGTTCCATTAAAATTATAATTACGCAAGTTTTATAAATAGCATATTAATATAATATTAAATTATCCTAAAAATATAGTTTGTAAATAATTTAATTGATATAATTTTATAAGAACTACGCAGACTATTATGGGTTCCATTTTAATTTTTCAATAAATATGTATTAACATTTTTAAAAAAATTATAAAAGAAATAAAATATTATAAATATGCAATTACCCATGGATGGAGCCAAAATAAGAGTGAAAATATGTAGAGCCAAAATAAGAGTGAAAATATGTAAAATTTACCTGTTATTCTAAGTTATTTTCAACTTTGTCAAAATACTCATTAATGGAGAAAAACAAAATTTCTATTGAAAATTCTCTCATATATATATATATATATACACATTTACAAAATCCCATGTATTTTTAAGAAATATGGCAAAATTCTTTTAAATTTATTTTTTTATTACAAAAAGCCTCGTAATTTAACTAATTTTAAATCCAACCTAAAATTTTCCCTAGAAGATAATGTAACAACTAATATTAAAATGTACTGCAATTACAAATTAACGATTTTCAATAAGTAAAGTTGTTTATTGATACATTTCATTTTATACATACATGTAATTACAAACCAGTGTGTGTGTAAGAGAGAGAGCCAACTAAAACTCATGCTCATTGGCTGTACAAGAACCAAATTAGAGTTTGAAAATTGTTGCAACAGAATATATAATACCTACCGGCATTACAAAACAGTCAAATAATATGAAGTTGTTTCGTGACACATTTTATTTCATAACGCAAACAAAGAGTTGCCCTTGATATCAATGGCTCAAGGATTAAAAAACTTAGACAGCCGTCTAAGACCTCTGTCATATATGTACTTCTGTTCATATTGGGCAACCAAATGGGTTTTTTTTTTTTTTGCAAAAAACTGTAAACAGAGTAAGAAGATGCAGAAAACGAGGCTTTTTTTTTTAATTAAGAAAACTAATTTAAATATTTAAAAGACAGTACATTCTAATTATTTTTGAATTTAATGTAACACTCACATAGTATAAAGAATAAAGAGTCCTAAGACAATTATTTTTTAAAAACTACTATTTTTGTACCAAAATAATATTTGTATTTATTTATGTTATTTAATTAAAAAAATTTCTGCTACTTCACTCAATGATGAGTCCAAAGACGATCCATTTTTTTTTGAAACTACTAATTCTTCTACCAAAATAATATTTACCTTTATTTGTGTTATTAAATTTTTTAAAAAAATTTCTACTATCTCAATTTTTCTTGCAAACTGCTTATATTTTGTTAAAAGCCTTATGTGAGTAACACATCACACACTCTTTTTAATTTGTCTTTAATAATAAAGTGACTCTAGATTTTAAAAAAAAATGAGACAAGTGCAAAGATAGGAATATTTAAAACTAGGGACAAAAATAATATTTTATAATAATTTAAGAATCAAGATCAAATTGTTTCCATCCTTCTCTAATGGAAGAGTAGTTAGTCAAAATGGGATTTGTCTAGGGTAGGCTAAAAATGAGTTTTACCCTAAATTAATCACCATGAGTGAAAAAAAAGTGAAGGAACTAAGAGTTAATCTCGTATCTGGCACGAACCTATTACTCAAGGTTTATTTCAGTCTTTAAACTTCAGAGAAGGACTATATTAGCACCCCTCCTAAATATAAAAACACCCTATATACCAATAAAATGATTAATTAACACAGCTTAAAAGAAGTTAAGAATTTCCTATGCACCCCACCATCCAAAAGCCATCCCTTCTAATTTGTTTAACTTCTTCTTCAACTCTTCATCTACACTTTTCATTTCCTTTGATTTCTTTTGTTTTGTTATTATTTTTTCGTTGGTTAAACTTTCTTTTTCACCTTCCAATTCTTTGTGTTTGCAACATTTGTCTTAAGAATCAAAGTTGATGAACAAAAGAAATAATACTATATATAAAAAGATCTACACTTGTCTAATCTTTTTATCTGAAGCTTGTTAAATATTTATTTAGAAAAGAGGTCCAAATAAATACTCAAATCATAATGACTTATCATTGATTTAAATGAAATGTGAAAGAAAACAAAGGTTCTCCATTTTAGTTTGATTTTTGCTATCATTGAGTCTTCATGCCATTATTTTTTTGCTAGAGAAAAAACTCAAAGCTATATATTTTTTTAGATCGATTGCATATTGAGGACTGCATCTGTATTCTTGGTGTTTTATTGCTCAGATCTTTAATTTCTATATGGAATTAATTTTGCAGAAAAATTAATTACAAGATAGAGTGTACAGTATAGGCCAAACATGCTTTAAAATTTAAGGGCATATTTGTATTTTAAATGAAAATTTAAGAAAAAAAAAGGTGCTCTAATACAAGGAGAGGGTGCAAATATAGCCCCCCAACTTCAAATTGTCCCTATTTTTGTACCTAGATTTTTCTTTTATCTCATTTAATTCTGTTATATATGGACACAAAAATCTATATCTTAATTTTGAATTATTTCAAAATCTCATTTTAGACCAAAAAATTTAAAATATTTTATCCAGTCTATCACAATGTATCATTTAAATTCAACCATCGCTTTATTACTAAAATACAATAAATATATATATATATATATATATATCACTCATATGCACCACTTATATGCACCTTTAAACAAAAATATTTTTAGCATTTTGCTAGGAAAAAAAAGAGATAATACCAAAAATTATTTCATTTAAGAATATAAATAAAATCAAAATTTATTTTGGTACAATAATAGTAAGTTTTGGTACAAAAGTTAAAAAGAAACTTTTATTTTGTTCATAACTTAGATGAGTTTTCGCTATAAGTTCAAATATAAGTAGGATGCATTGTTATTTTTAATATTTAAAATAATTTTTTTAGAAATTTATATAAAATACTAAAGATTTATAAATATTTTATGTTTTTTTTCCAAAATTTTAAATTACCCAATGTTTTTTTGGAAAAAAAATAAAAACAAGCGGAGAAAAATGCTAAAGACACGTCCCAATTATATTAGCACCTATCAAAAGTGCCAAATCCCAGACTGTCCAAAAGAGAATCAAATAAATTAAAAAAGTTAACAGAGAGTTTAGCCATAAGAGCAAAGAAAAAAAAAAAAAAAAAACAAAGTCATTCTTAAAAGGCTAAAGTTAAAACAACTAATAAAATAGGAAATAAAAAACGAATCCGTATAGAAAAGTAGAAACCGAAACCTTACAATCGGAACAACCGCCTCATTAAAACCTAGAAAGAGCAAAACTCGAAGAGAAAAAAACTCTAATCGAGAGACAGAATACAATGCTCAGGTCAACGAAATCTTAAAATACTAGGGCCACAAAATAAATATATTACTTAATTAATAAATAGCACGTATCCAAACTAATATTGAAATATATAATATAACTTAGTTTTTCAATAACTTATTTAATAGAAAAATACCTTTTTAAAACTCCACTTAAGTGTAAGTGTAACTCACGCTATTTTTCATAAAAAAGGAGATGATATGGACTTAAACTTATATTTTGATGGACTGGGTACTAATATATGAGCATTTTAAAGTTTTGAGGCAAAAATGAGATTTTGATCGCAGTTACGGGTCCAAAAGAGGAAAATTATCTATTCATTTATAACAAAAGTAAAGTAGTAGTTGATCTAAGGGTTTTTGAAAGTGTGTGGAAGAAGACGGTACGAATCTTGATTTATCTATAAATTTTATAATAAAATTATAAAAAATAATATAAAAATTAAAATTAAATAAGAAGAAATAAAAATTCGGAGCCAAAATAAGCACGTTTTAAAATTTTAAAATTTAGGGGCAAAAATGGGAGTTGAGTTATAATTCGGGGCTAGATTAGAGGTTAAATACCAGGAAAAACAAAAAAAAGGGGAAATGAGCTAAATCCCTGGCTTGGCTAGGGCTTAGGGGAAGAAAAGAACAGAACAGTGTCCTCCATAGTTCTTAGTTGAGAAGAAGAAGTTAATTTGTGCTTCTAGTTCTGAGGATGACTTCGTCAAAGAGAAATTACAAGGAGAAAGTTGTTCGTCGCAAGTGAGTATTCATGAAACGACCATTAGGTTTTCCTCTTCGTCAATTATTCACGATTTTTTTTTTCTTTCCAAATTTTCATCCTTCAATTTTCAATTAAGCAACTTTCTTCTCGGTATTCCGATTACTTCCCTATAATTCAATCTTGGCTGTTTTTTTTTTTTTTTTTTTTTGTGTTTCGATTGGGTTTCGTGAAATTGATATATATATATAGGTATGAATTCTTGATGAATTAATAGTTTACTGGATTTATGTTTTTGGGGCAGAGAGGAGAAAGCAGAACAACCTGAAGTTCCGAAATACAGAGACCGAGCAAAAGAGCGTAGGGAGGATCAAAACCCTGATTACGAACCTACTGAACTGGGTTCTTTTCACGCTGTTGCTCCTCCTGGAACCGTCGACATAAGGTGACATTTTCTTTATTTATTTATTTTTTATTTTTCTTGTTGAAGTGAATAAGGGGTATTTCATGCTTGTTTTTTCCTGATTATTTGGTTGGGTTTTCTGCATTTTAACTGATATTTATAGGTCAGCTGATGCACAAAAGTTGTCCATCGAGAATAGCAAGTACCTCGGAGGTTTGTTATATTGTTTATGATTTGAACTTCTTCGTTGCGTTTGGTTTGAGAATCTTAGAGCTTGCTGTATTCCTGTTGTTTAGTTATTCAAAAAGAACATGTCTTTGGTGTTGTGTATGAAGCATGTTACATTGAGATGCTTCGCTGTTTGCTAAATCGCTTGAACATTTTGTTGGCACAATGTTGCGCAGGTGATGTGGAGCATACACATTTGGTCAAAGGGTTGGATTACGCTTTACTTAACAAAGTACGAAGTGAAATTGACAAGAAACCGGATGCTGCGGATGAAACTGATGGAAACCCTAGGTAACTTGTGTAATTGTTTGATGCAGATTTTCAGAGCTAATTATATATCTTCCATGTTTTGTAGACTAAGGTCTAAGTAGATGTTACTCTAGTTAGTGACGGGTGTGGGTAAAAGCTTGGAGAATGCTACTCCAGTTCATGATCAAATTGAGTGCGAACAAACAGACAATTTAATTGCCATATTTGTGTATTGGGAGAAAAATGTTAACATGCATTTTGCAATTGTGAGGTTTAGTATGTCTAGAAATCTAAGTCATCCAGGTTGTTCCTTACAAACATGAAATTCCACTTTTTCTTACAGTTATTTACATATATGGAAATTTATATAGATTTGTTAACATTTAGTGAAACCTGACTTTTATTATTGTTTATTTTTTTATTTTTGGTTGATTTATCTACTTTATAAAATCTCGTTTCTTGTTGCAGATGTTTGTTTTCTTTTTTTCGTTTTGTATTCCTGCCATTTAGTGGGTGATACTTCTTGTGACCCTCTTGAGTCTTAACAGAAAAGGACATTTTCCTCCCATTTATTGTCATTATCTTCTCTTTTACCAAAGTTTTTCAACTCATAAGGTAGTGATGTAGCTGTATTGTAATACCTGCACTGACAGATTTATGTTGTTCTATGACAGGGCATCTAAGGAAGATCAACGGCTGTCATTTCGCACTGCGACTGCAAAGGTTCATTAATTTTCTGAATAAACCAAGAGCCCTTTTTATTTCATTTTAGATCATAAATTGCTTACCTTATGTCGTATGTGTGTTTCAGTCAGTTTATCAATTGATAGTGAAGCCTCAAACTGTTATCAAGTCAAATGAGATGTTCCTTCCTGGTCGAATGGCTTTTATTTTCAACATGGTAAATTATATTGGTTGCTTTTGTTGGCTTTTCAGTTTTCTTCCAATGCCACCCTCTGCACTGGGGGTTAATTGTTCTGGATGATTTAATCTTACTGTATGATTTAATCTTACTGTATGATTTGCACTGCTCTGACAATTTTGTTTATTTTTTTTCCCGGTTTGGTTGGGGTTTATACCAGGACAATGGATATTCTCACGACATTCCGACCACCGTGCACAGGAGTAAAGCTGACTGCCCACAACCTGAGGTTTATTTTTGTTGATCCCTTGTGCAATCTTGTTTCCGGTGATGGACATCTTATCCAAATGCCGTGTAATTAATTATTGCGCAGGAAATGGTTACTGTCAGTGTTGATGGTTCTGTCCTTGATCGGATTGCTAAAATCATGACATATTTACGCCTTGGATCTTCAGGGAAGGTACTCAAAAAGAAAAAGAAGGATAGAGAGCTGAAAGGTAATAGCTGTAAGCAACTCTTAGCCAGAATTTTGTGGACATTGCCAAGCATGCAACTGTTAGGTTATTTGATAAATAGAATTGAGTACTGTTATTATTTTTCATCAAGGTAAAATCTAGGCAGTATGATATGAAACAGCCGGAATGGGATGATGCCATTCCAATATACATGTCGCTGATGAAGAGATCTGAATATTTAATTCGTTCCAGAAATTGTTTTCGACTTTCACCACATAACCCTTGTGTGTTTGCTTATGAAATAAATTTTCTGTGTATTTAAATTACAGGAAAGATTTCCGTTCTTGGTAATGAATATGATGAAGAGGAAAAGCACTCAAAGCCTGATGGTGGATTGTCAAAGAATCAAACTGAACGAGAGATCCTGCCTCCACCTCCCCCTCCTCCCAAGAAAAATCATGTAGATTCAAGGGAGAAAGAAGGCCCAACTGCTGCTAGAGCAGAAGAAGATGATATCTTTGTTGGTGAAGGTGTGGACTATGCCATTCCTGGTAAAGATGGGAGCCAAAGCCCCCTGTCAGAGGATATGGAGGAATCTCCCAGGAATAAGGAGAAAGTTTCCTATTTTACAGAACCTACTTATGGTCCAGTCCAGCCATCTGCGCTTCCTCAGGAATGGCAAGAAACGGTATGTTGATCCAGCACTTTTTTGGTCTAGGATAAATTGTGCATAAGCAGAAGCTTGTGAATGTCTTTAAAATTTGGGATATTTATTTTGATTTAGAGAACAAGGATGAATTAGTATACATTGTATTCGTCTGTTGCTGACTTTATTTTCTGTTATTTGGCTTCAGAATGGGTACGATGTGATGCAAACTCAAGCACTGGCTGGTGCCTACCAGGGAGACTGGCAGGATTACCAGTACGCTGAACAACTAGCTTATCCAGATCAGTACCTCCAGCCAGACATGCAGGCTTATGATATGCAAGCTGGGGTAAACAATGTTCCACAAGATCCACGCTTTATGACTCAAGAAGAGAAGGATCGGGGCTTAGGTTCCGTGTTTAAGCGGGATGATCAGAGACTTCAACAGTTGAGGGAAAGAGATGCTCGAGAAAAGGATCCTAATTTTATTTCCGAGAGCTATTCTGAATGTTACCCAGGATATCAGGAGTATAACCGTGAGATTGTCGATAGTGATGATGAAGATGACTTGTCGAAAATGGACATGGGTGGACGGGTGAGTGATTTCAGGACAAAACTTTTCGTCAGTTTTGTGCTTGCACAGAGTCATACTTGAATTTCATTTCCTTGTTATTTGAAGTCTGAAGTTTATTTTAAATGATTCATTTGGAATGATCGACAAGTGAGATTATTTTTGTGCACTGATTTGCTAGATGTGTATGCTCAATGTTTTTCTTGCGTCCCTTACAAAATGAGTATATTAAAATTGTGAGCCAAAAAAAGTGGTTGCTTTCGAAGAACTAACCAATCGTCACTTTCTAACAGGCGAAAGGTCGCCTTCATCGATGGGACTTTGAGACAGAAGAGGAGTGGGCAACGTACAATGAGCAGAAGGAAGCAATGCCAAAGGCTGCATTTCAATTTGGTGTGAAGATGCAAGATGGTCGGAAGACGCGAAAGCAGAACAAGGACCAGAAACTCACTAATGAGCTTCACAAGATCAACAAGATACTTGCCAGAAAGAAGACAGAAAAGGAGAATGGAGAGAATGTTCACCATGATGATGATTTACAACCAGGAAAGAAGCTTCGAGTATGAAGTTGGAAGCTCCCTAATACTTGTAACATTATTTTTGGGCTTTTTACAGTTGTACCTTTCAGACATGGAGATGCTCTTAATTTGATATGCAAACAAGATCAGATTCAATATTGTATCTTCTTTTCCGAATATCGATTCCCTCACTCCCTTCTGTTAAAATTCAGTAGATAATGGCAACGTACTAATGATAAAATGCTTCTTTGTATGCTCCATTTGGAAGACTGGAAAACAAACGCAACCGAAGAGGGATGAGGGAAGAGGTCACGTGAGAGAGAGGTGGAATTCTGTGTGTGTGTGGCTATTAAAAGTTGAACCAAAGGCAATAAGTCGGAAACGATGTTTGGTGTAGTGGAAAAGGGCTCAAATGGTGCGTTGTAATCTTATACAATTTGTTCTATATCTATATAACTTCTTCTTTATATGTTTTTTTATTGGGATAGTATCAAAAAATAATAATAAAAAAAAACCTCACCACGTTTTGCCTTTAGCGGGAAAAAAAAAAATCCGCACTTTTTTTTTTTTTTTTTTTACTAATATAAAATATAACATTTGATTTATGTTTTTATATAAAATCTCAGTAGATATACGTATATAGTTAAAACTGTTTTCAAAATTTTTTTTGTGTGTGTTCGAGGAATGTTATAGTTAGGCTTCTGCGGGATTGATTATTTCTTGATCTAGACAGTTTTTTTCTGGCTAAATCTAGTCCTCATGAATAAATACATTATTGTAACAATTTTAATTTTTAATTTTGACCGTATATTTGAATCCGGTGAAATTTGATAGAATAACACGAATAAAATGTAATGTATTATTTCATATTAATGAAAAAGCTTTTTTTTTTTATACTATCCCTTTTTTATTTTCTTTTAAATCAAAATAATAGTAAGTTGTAAAAGAGCCTCTTTTAAAACAAAAAATTTGACCTCTTTTTTAATTTCAAAATTAATTTTAAATAAAATATTCATTAATTATATTGATGTATATTCATTCATTATTGACTATACTATATAGAGCACCAATCTAGCAAGTATTTTTTTAACCTATACAGAGGTATCTTTTTAACTAATAAAAATTTATCACGCATATTTTTTTAAAATAAAAAATATGAAAAAGAAATAATATTAAATATGCAAGTCTTTTCATACATTTTATTATAGTCGTTGGATCACCATTAGATAATGATCCAACGGTTAAAAAAAATATCTGCACATAGGTTAAAAAAATATCTATTATATTGGCAATTATTATATATATATGTACACGAATTCAATAAGTATTTTATATATATATATATAGGTATTATTTTAGCTAATTAAAATTTATTTTATATATTTTTTATGATAAAAAATAAAAAAATAATATTAATGATATACGTCTTTTTATGTACATCATTATTGTTAAATCATTATTAAACGATGATTTAATGATAAAAAAAATACCTAATAAAAATATCTATTGGCAACCTAATATATATATATATATATAGAGGTTGCCAATCCAATAGGTATTTTTTTTTTACTTATGGGTAGATATTTTTTTTTAGCCGTTGGATCACCGTCTAATAGTGATCCAATGATTATAATGAAGTGCATGAAAAAATGTGCATTATTAATACTCTTTCTCTCTCTTATTTTTATAATAAAAAATTATGTATATTAAATTTTTATTGACCAAATTAATACAAAAAAAAAAAAAAATACCCGGATTGATTGATGCCCATATATATATATATATATATATATATATATATAAATACACCAGGGACAAAGAAACGGATGGTGAAGGATATATATCTATTTACTTGAAGTTGGCAGATACTAATCCTGTCCGTCTTCCATCCGGCCTGGATCCTCTGTCATTTTGCCTATCTAACCAATAAGACAGCGACACATCATTTAAAAATTATCCCGTATTCTCACGTTCTCTGACGGAACATATGGATCTGTGACACACCGCATAACCTTTTTTATGTTTTTTATTTCTTTAAAAATGCTCCACACGTTTTTCTTTTTTGGAAAAAAAAAAAAACAAAAAGCAATTTGGGAAACTAAAGGTCATTTACTGACTCGTTTTCTTCTTCCTCTACTCCATCTTTCCCCATTGATTCAGGCCAGCAACAAAAGGTCACAACTTATCTCAGATTCTTAAAGAGGATACTTGTTTGGCAAACACTTATTCCTTATAAAATAATTTCTTCTCACTTGGAGCTTGAAACAAATTTATTCATGTATGTATATACAATATTTTACCCATGAACGAAAAAACTGCAATTGCTATTTTCTGGATGAGGGCTTTTTGATAGTAGGTTCATATTACCCATTGGACGAAAAGGCTATAATCGCGTACGGTAACTCCCAATGACGTAGATTCAAGCATAAAAAAATCGTTCTTTTCTTTTTCTTCTTTATCGTCACACTGTGTTCTATGGGTGATTATTTGCAGGCTTTGTGGTTGGAATTTTGGGGAGGCTATTGAGTATTTGGGTTACTATCAGTAAAAATTAGGTTTTTTTTCTTTGTTTTAATATTGTATTAAAATGATAGAACTTATATATTCATACTTAACGTGTAAAAAACCGGATTTTTGGGAGGGTAGCATTTGAATTTGACCAATTTTCGGGTATAATATTAGATGAATTAATTTGCAAAACTTTATTGAAGAATGATTAAATTGTAATTAATTTTGAGGATTAAATTGATAGAATTTGGGAATCGGAGATTATAGTGTAAATTTTTAACAGTCCCATATGACCACTCGTGTGGGTTCATCTTTCCACTTATCTTCTCTCTCTCTTCCTCACCCGATTGTCTCTCTCTCTCTGCTCACTCTTAGCCGAGGGATCGAAGAGGGCCACGTTACCGCCAAGACCGTTGTCCGCCCCTCCAGCCCGCCGACGTTGACTTGCCGTGCCGCCAAGGAGCTCTACCAGCCGTCGCTGGTCGTTGTTTCGCCGGAAAACGCCATTGGAGTCATTTCAGATTTCTCGCTACCAGTGACGATTCCGGCCACTATTTGATATCTGACCGGGCTCGTTGGATTCGTCTCATCGAGAGAACGCTCAAGGTATATATATTTTAATCCTATACCACCTGAATCAAAATTTGTCATTTTTGGAATATTTTGAGATTGAGTTGACTTTTTAATCCGGCCTTTAGATCATGATTTTGTTGTCATTTTTATATTGTACTTGGAAAATAGGGAAGTTTAGTATATTGCTCATGTTTGGTGATTGACACAAAAATCGAAATTGGACGGCTAAGATTTGCCTCGATTTGTATGCCACCAGTCTAGTGTGGTCCGGATCCGAATTGGACAAGTTATATGTCTAACCTAGCTATAGCGGGTGCTAGGTATTCAGTGAAGAGGTCCGTTTGTGGATTTGAAGCTTCGTTGAGAAGTTGGTTTTTCGCAAGAGGATGATCGAGGGCTTAGAATTGGTTCCGGACCCTCCGTACGATCGTCAACGACACCTTGAGGATTCAATAGCATGGTATCGCTATTCTTGTGAGGTAGGGATTCAGCTACCTTCATTTTATATTATTTTTGAATAAAACTTATTTTTTGCAACATATGAGGACAAATGTAGTTTTTTTGAATTTCTTGAGTATATGTGATGGACTGTGATAGTATGATATACATATATACTGTATTGCTCTGAGAATTTTTAGAGTGTAGTTTATTTTGGATATACCAAAAAAAGGCCATTATACTGTCTGTTTTTCTGTAAAAACCTAACATACTTATTTTATTGAAAAACCAGAGCACGATTATTTTCATATGACAATTCTGTGTTACACATGTCATAGGATCATACATGAGCACCGTATTAGCATCGTGGGTTTACAGTATGGTGCTGCGTGCCCTACTATTGGTGTAGAGTCCGTAAACCCACGTGGAGTTTTGTTACTTCTGATTACCTCCCCATTTGGCAGGCATAGGCAATTCGGTTGCCCTTATAGGTTTGGTAGGCAATACAAGAGTGTCCCCTCTGGATATGGGCTTAGGTGTCAGGCAGGTTTTTAGGTTATTTTGGATATATCAAAAAAAGGCCATTATATTGCTCGTTTTTCTGTAAATTCCTAATATACTTATTTTATTGAAAAACTAGAACATAATTATTTTCACATTTCAATTTTGTGTTGCACGTGTCATAGGATCATACATGAGCACCGTATTAGCATAGTGGGTTTACAGTGTGGCGTAGCGTGCCCCACTGTCGTTGTAGAGTTCATAAACCTGCGTGGAGTTTTGTTACTTCTGATTAGCTCCACATTTGGCAGGCGTAGGCAATTCGGTTGCCTCTCTAGGTTTGGTAAGCGACACATGGGTGTCTCCTCCGGGTATAGGCTTAGCTATCAGGCAGGCTGTTAGGTACACTTAGTGCCATCAGCCTGGGTTTCTACAGATGAGAGGATGTGAGCTAATGGGTATGGGTTGATTTGTGTCATGTGCCTATGGATTGATGGTTTTGATTATACTGATTTATTTATACATATACGTGGGGATTTCAGTTTTTGGATCATTATACATATATATATGTATTGGATTTAATCTAACCATGCAGTAGCTTTCCATCACTAAAATATTTTCGATCGAGGTAACTGTTTTTCTTACTTGGCATTTTATGCTCATTCCCTTCCTCCCTTTCTCAGGTAGTGTCTAGTTCGATTTTGGAGGTCAAGAGGAGTAAGAGGCCATTGGAATTGTAGTTCATTATCTTGGTAATGCTTGAAGCGTGTTGTTGTGATGTTTGGGTTTTATTTTAGTATTGAACCAAGATTACTATATTCTATTTTTGTCTGTGAACTTATCTATGTCATTCTAGTATCTGTTCTGACGTGGATGATGATGATGCTTGGACTTATATTTGATTTACGTTCTTCTTAGTATTTATTCGATCTATGTTTAATGGTATATATGAATTGTGAGAGAGGTTCACGGAATGAAATTTCAAATATTTTATCTAAAACGGATCGTTTCATAAAAGCTAAAACCTTTAGACACTTTTCAAATAAATCAAGAAATTTCTCATCCTTGTGAAATTCCCCTTCTGCTACTAGCTCAGGTTTTGGGTTGTGATAGAAATTGTGGTATCAGAGCTTTGAGTTTAACACCTCGGACATATCACCATTAAACTAGATTGAAGTTGATTTAATGACAAGCATTCATCATTATCGGATTAATAGTTTGGCATATTGTTTTAGACTTTTAAGGATGCCTCTAAGAAAAGTTCCGAGGCAACAGTCAGGTGTTGAACTTCCTCATTCAGATTTCACTCATTTGATCGAGGAAATGCAGTAGGCATTCGCCCAGATGAGTAATCCAGACTATCAACCTCCAGCTCTGAGGGAAGGTCAGTTGGATCAGTCTGATTATCTCCAACGGTTCATACGTCTCCAGCCAAGGCAGTTTGATGGTAAACCAGGAGCTCTCACGATAATTGCTTAGTTGCGTGAGATGGAGAGGTATTTTCGGGCCTTTGGTACTCCAGTTGAGTTTTGGGTTGTATTTATTGTTACCTGTTTGACGGGAAGTGCCATTCATCAGTGGGAGACAGTGGAACGGATGCAAGATGTAGTAGGTCTAATTTGAAAAGACTTTGAATGGATTTTCAAGGCCCAGTATGCTAATAAGGATCAACAAGATGAAGTGGTGAACCAGTGTGAGACATTGATTCAAGGTAATAAAACGGTGAATGAGTACCTGATAGAGTTCACTAAGTTAGCAAGTGTTGCTCTTGGACCGGGTACGAGTGAGAAGTACCAAGTTGCCAAGTTCAGAAGTCGTCTGAATCGGAACATTTTCAACAGAATTGACACTCAGACTTTTTAAACTCTTCCTGAGATTATAGTGGCTACCCAGTGGGTGGAGGCCATCAAAGAGGGATTGGATTCCAGGAGGAACCAATGGAGAGGCAATGACAGGAAAGTCATTAGAAGGAACCAGGGGTAGTGGTCATCTCAAGGCACTCCGAACAGTTAGAGCTCGAATAACAGTAGTTCTTCAAAGGGTGGCAGAGGCAGTCTGTATAGAGGATGTTTCGTTTGTGGCTAGCTCGGTCATCGGAAGAAGGAGTGTCCCAACTGTTTGCAGAAATCTCTTCTTTCTCAAGGAGGATTGCAGAAGATCCAGTCAGATTCTGTTTCTTATCAGAACACTCAAGCAAGGCCACAACAGTCACAGGGTGTTTCGTAGACTTTTACTTCCCCTCAGGCTTATCAGCATCAGTACTGCCCTCAGGGTTTTACTCGGAGTTTTCTGACTCCTCAGGCATCAGGGAGTCAAGGTGGGTGTAGATATGGCAGTAGTGGTCCAAGATCCAACAGTAGTCGTCCGGGTCAGGGAAGAAGCAACAAGGGGAAAGGAAAGGTGACTGGCCAAGCCTATGCTTTTACTCGGGCAGACGACACTCAGGATCACACCAGCTGAGGTGTTGTTGACGGTATGATCCTTCTTTCACACTCTTGGGCACATATTTTATTTGATACTGGTGCATCCTATTCATTCATATCCTAATTGTTTGCTTAACTGTTGGGGTTGGAATTTTCGGATTTGGATTATATATTGACGTTGGGTACACCCTTGGGAGGAGTAGCCGATGTGTCTAGTGTGTGTAAGTTTTGTCGGGTTATGGTTGGTAATAGAAAGCTTCTTGCTGATTTGATTGTGTTGCCGATAGGACAGTATGACGTGATACTCGGTATAGATTGGTTGTTGAAGTATCGAGCCATTGTAAACTATCATAAGAAGTGGATGACTCTTTTTCCTGGTGATGGGTAACCTATTGTCTATCAGGCTAGAATGAGTTTGTTGAAGTCTAGTTCTGTTCTGAAAGTGTGCATGGGTGGAAAGAAGAAACTTAAGTGTTATGGGAACTTGTTTGCCATTGATGGCGAAGTGAGGACAGACGATCAAAACCTATCGTATTCGGTGGTTAGTGAGTATTCAGAGGTGTTTCCTGAAGACTTACCGGGGTTACCACTGGATAAGGAGATCAAGTTCTACATTGAACTAGTTCCTGGAGCTCAGCCAGTTTCTATTCCAGCCAATCGCATGGCTCTTACTGAGATGGAAGAGTTGAGAGAATAGTTGGATGATCTTCTTTCCAAGGGCTTTATTCGCAGTAGCACTTCTGCTTAAGGTGCTGCTGCCTTATTTATGAAGAAAGCTGATGGTTTATTGAGATTCTGTGTAGACTATCGGAAGTTGAATTAGTTGACAGTGAAGAATAAGTATCCTTTGCCAAGGATAGATGAGTTGTTTGATCAACTTGGTGGTTCAAGAATCTTCTCCAAGATCGATTTGAGATCCAGTTATCATCAGTTGAAGATAAGGGAGGATGATATACCTAAGACAACATTCAGAACTTTATATAATCATTTTGAGTTTCTAGTAATGCCGTTTGGTTTGACGAATGCTCCCGCAGCATTTATGGATCTCATGAATCGGGTCTTCATGCCATTTTTGGACCGTTTTGTGGTTGTGTTCATCGACGACATCCTGGGGTATTCCAACACTCGAGAAGAGCATGCTGAATATCTGGGGATAGTACTTAAGACTTTGAGAGATCATCAGTTATATGCCAAGAAATCAAAGTGTGACTTTTGGATATAGGAAGTGAAGGTCTTGGGGAATGTATTTCAGTCGATCTCACTAAGATAGAAGCTGATCTAGAGTGGGAGAGAGTAAGAAATATGGCAGAAGTACGGAGTTTCCTTGGTTTGGCAGGCTACTACCGCCGTTTTGTGCAAGATTTTTCGAGGATCACCTTGCCTTTAACAAAGTTGACCAGGAAGGATGTCAAGTTTGTTTGGGATCACAAAAGTGAAGAAGCTTTTGTTAGGTTAAAGTAGAGCTTGACCACTGTACTGGTTCTTATTGTTCCTGACAGTAGCGAACTTTACGTGGTGTATACCGATATTTCAAAGACGGGTTTGGGATGTGTCTTGATGTAGAATGGTCGAGTTGTGGCTTATACTTCTTGTCAGTTGAAGCTACATGGGAGGAACTATCCCACCCATGATCTAGAGCTTGCAGCTTAATCTTTGCATTGAAGATTTGGCGATGTTATGTGTATGGTGTGAAGTTCAACATATTTTTCGATTATAAGAGTTTGAAATATCTCTTTACTCAGAAGGATCTGAACTTGAGATAGCGAAGATGGGTTGAGTATATAGAGGATTATGACTTCGACTTACAATATTATCCTGGTAAGGCTACTATTGTAGCTGATACACTGAGTAGGAAGCCTCGTGGTATACTCGCTACCCTGGTGTTTGAAGATTAGAGGAACTCAATTGCAATTGGTGACTACAACTTGCAGTACTTTGAGAATAAAGGTGTTGCTTGCTTAAGTAAGATTGTGATTTCAACATCACTTCTCCAGATTATCCAACGGAGTCAGTGGTAAGACAGGGAGTTGAGGACAATTTGGAACTAGGTTCAGAATGTTGAATAGTTAGATAGTTGGAGCACCAATAGAGAAGGGTTTTTACTTTTCAGTGGGAAGTTGGCTGTAGCTAATGACCATAATCTTTGAGAAACTATTTTAACTAAGGCTCACAAATCAAGGTTCGTCGTACATCTGGGTAGTGATAAGATGTACCGAGACTTAAAGAGGCAATATTGGTGGAAAGGGATGAAGAAGGATGTAGTTACCTTTGTGGCTAAGTATTTGACTTTTCAGCAAGTCAAGGCTGAATACCAAAGGCCAGTTAGGTTACTTCAGCCGTTGCCGATTCCAGAATAGAAGTGGGACAAGATCACGATAGACTTCGTGACTAGTCTACCAAATATCTTGAGGAAGAATGATGCAGTTTAGGTGATAGTTGATTGATTGACGAAGAATGCTCACTTTATACTGATCTGGATGAACTGCTCACTTACTAAGCTCAATAGACTGTATGTGAAGAACATCATACACTTGCATGGTGTGCCTTCAAGCATAGTCTCTGACAGAGATCCAAGGTTCACTTCTAAGTTTTGGAAAGCCTTGTAGAAAGTGTTGGGTACACAGTTGGATATTAGTACGTCTCACCATCCAGAGATAAATGGTCAGTTTGAAAGGACCATTCAAATACTTGAGGACATGCTATGTTATTGTATACTAGACTTTGGTAGGAACTGGGATGATCATCTTCCTTTGGTGGAATTTGCTTACAATAATAGTTACCAGACCAGTGTGGGTGTGGCTCCATATGAAGTATTATATGGAAGACTGTATAGGTCGCCTTTGTGTTGGGCATAACTCGAAGAGCATGTTACTCTTGGATCTGAATTGATTGAGGAGAATACTGAGAAGATCAAGGATATCTGGGAGAGGCTCAAGGAGATTCAGAGTCGCCAGAAGAGTTATGCTGACTCGATGAGTCATGAGGTAGAGTTCGATACTGGTGATTCCGTATTCTTGAAAGTGACTCTAAGGCGTGGTGTGACAAGATTTGGGGTTAAGGGTAAGCTTGCTCCAAGGTATATTGGTCCCTTTGACATCATTGAGAGAATTGGACCAGTGGCGTACCGCTTGAATCTACCTACATAGTTAGGTCATGTATATAACGTGTTTCATGTGTTGATGTTGAGGAAGTACATGCCGAACTTATCTCATATTGTTCAGTACATGCATGTATCGATCCAAGAAGATTTGTCCTATGAAGAGCAGCCTGTTTGTTTGTTGGCTAGAGAGTTGAAGGTGCTTCGCAACAGAGAGATTCCACATATCAAGGTACTTTGGGAATATCACAAAGAAGACGAAACTACTTGGGAACTCGAGATGGAGATGTACGAAAAGTACCCTAATTTGTTTAGCCTTCTATCAGAAGTCGTATTGTGATGTAAGCCTTGACTTGGATTTTGAATTTGGGGACGAAATTCTTTTAAGGAGGGGAGAATATAAAAAATCGGATTTTTTGGAGGGTAGAATTGGAATTTGACCAATTTTTGGGTATTATATTAGGTGAATTAATTTGCAAAAGTTTATTGAGGAAGGAATAAATTGCAATTAATATTGTGATGTAGCTTGTTCCCATATGACCACTCACATGGGTTCATCTTCCCACTCACCTTCTCTCTCTCTTCCTCACCCGATTCTCTTTCTCTCTTTCTCTCTACTCATTCTCGGCCGAGGGACCGAAAAGGGCCACGCCGCCGCCTAGGCCATTATCCGCCCCTCTAGCCTACCGGCGTCGACTCACTGTGTAGCCAGGGAGCTCCATCAGCCGTCGCCAGTAGCCACCGGTCACTGTTTTGCTGGAAAACGCCATTGGGCAGTTTCAGATTTCTCGTCACCAGTGACGATTCTGGTCACCATTTGACCTTTAACCGGGCTCGTTGGATTCGTCTCGTCGAGAGAAAGCTCAAGGTATATATATTTTAACCCCATACTGCACGAATCAAAACTTGCCATTTTTGGAATATTTTGAGCTTGAGTTGACTTTTTTATCCGATCGTTGGATCGTGATTTTATTGTCATTTTTGGATTTTACTCGAAAAATAGGCAAGTTTAATATATATATATATATATATATGTGTATATATATTGCCTATGTTTGGTGATCAACACAAAATCTAAAATCGGACGGCTAAGATTTGCCTCGATTTACGTGCTACCGGTCTGGTGTGAGCCCGATTCCGAATTAGATAAGTTATATGTCTAACCTAGCTATTTTAGGTGCTAGGAATTTAGTGAAGAGGTCCATTTGTGGATTTAAAGTTCCTTTGAGAAGTTGGTTTTTTTTTGCAAGAGGACGGTCGAAAGCTTGGAATTGGTTTCTGACCCTCCGGACGATCATCAACGACACCTTGAGGATTCAATAGCATGGTATCGCTATTTTTGTGAGGTAGGGATTCAGTTACTTTTGTTTTATACTATTTTCGAATAAAACTTATTTTCTGCAACATATGAGAACAAATGTGATTTTTTTGAATTTCTTGAGCATATGTGATGGAGTGTGATGGTATGATATACATATATACTGTATTGCTCTAGGGATTTTCTGAGTGCTGGTTATTTTGGGTATATCAAATTAGGGCCATTATACTGCCCATGTTTTTATAAAAACCTAACATACTTATTTTATTTAAAAACCGGAACACGATTATTTTCACATTTCAGTTCTGTGTTGCACATATCATAATATCATACATGAGCATCGTGGGTTTACAGTGTAGCGCTACGTGCCCCATTGTCGGTGAAGAGTCCGTAAACCCACGTGGAGTTTTGTTACTTCTGATTACCTCCCCATTTGACAGGTGTAGGCATATCGGTTCTTTCTCCAAGTTTAGTAGGCAACACATGGGTGTTTCTTCCGGGTATGGACTTAGGTGTCAGGCAAGCTGTTAAGTGCACTTAGTACCATCATCCTAGGTTTCCACAGATGAGAGGATGTAAACTCATGGGATTTATGTCATGTGCATATGGATTGATGGTTTTGATTATACTGATTTATTTATACATATATGTGGGGATTTTCGGTTTTAGATTATTATATATATATATATATTGGATTTAAAATAACCATGCATGAGCTTTCCATCACTAAAATGTTTTCGATCGAGGTAATTGTTCTTTCTACTTGGCATTTTATGCTCACTCCCTTCCTCCCTTCCTCAGGTGGTGTCTAGTGTGACTTTGGAGATCAAGAGGAATAAGAGGCCATCGGGATTGTAGTTCGTTATCTTGGTAATACTTGAATCGTTATGGTGTTTAGGTTTTGTTTTAGTATTGAACCAAAATTACTACATTCTATTTTTGTCTATGAACTCATGTATGCCATTCTGTTGTCTATTCTGATTTGGATGATGATGATATTTGGACTTATATTTAATTTACGTTCTTCTCGATATTTATTCGATCTATGTTTAATGGTGTATACGAACTGTGGAAGAGATTCACGAGGTGAAATTCTAAATATTTTATCTAAAACAGATGTTTTATAAAAACTAAAACTTTTAGACGCTTTTTAAATAAATCAAAAAAATTTCTCATCCTTGTGAAATTGCTCTTCTACCATTAGCCCGTAATTTGGATTGTGACATAACGGATTAAAGAAAAAAGAAAGGTGTGAAGAATTGGATATATATACATACAAAGAAGAAGAAGAAAAAAAAACCTGCAATAGACTAAGTTTTCTTTTTCATTTATATACGTACGTTTCATTTATTCTTACCCATACTTTTGTTTATAAACGACAGACATGGGCGTTAGGAGACGGTAGCTTTAGGCGTTAAGTAACAAGCTGATGTGGCAGCATATTAGAGATTAGACATGCAAAGTGACGTGAAAAAATGACAGAGGACTCGGGTCCCTTGGTTCCAAAGTCAATGCAATTTCTTTATATACGATCAAATCCAGCACAGGTACCTTTTTTCTTTGTCTATTCATTACTAAGTGATTTATTTTACAATAGTACTTAAAATTGAAATTAATCAAGCATATGCAGAATATGATCAAATAATGTATGAGTACCCTTATCGTACTCTTTGCATGAAAAATGTTATACAAACAAATGTACTTGTTCTCCTTTCTTGCTATATCTAGCTTTGTTGTGTATTTTCTAGCGGATTTTGAAAGAGTATACCAATAACTGATTGCAAGACACAATATTACACCAAGTTAATATTCTTCAAGAATATTTGATTATTGTCATGCATGTTTAATTAACTATATATCAGTTACATGCTCACTAATCACAAATTACAGAAGCAAGAGAAAAACGTTTCCACAGTGTGGCATCACAAAATTTATTGATCTCGCGACATTTATGATTCCTTCCAAATGATACATTGTCAATAACAGTAGTGTGGGGCCCATTCCTGAGCCTCGAACCGTGAGAAGGGTCACGCGGATCGCACGTGATCCCGCCATCGGCATGTGGGTCTTCCGAATTTAAGGCAGAATCCATCACTGATCCCAAACGGTTCAATCGGTCAGACCTCGAGTCCATGACAGCTGGCGGTCTGAAGCCCCAAGGGTCTGCTGTCTAGGAACAGCGACCCTCGCCTCAACTGTCGTAGGGATCAGAAGCCCCAAGGATCTTCAGACCCCAAGGGTCTGCTGTCTAGGAACAGCGACCCTCGCCTCAACTGTCGTAGGGATCAGAAGCCCCAAGGGTCTTCAGACTGGATGCAATGGAAGACAGCCCCACGGCTCCGGACCCGGACAGGGCATTTAATGCGTTTCTGGGTAGGTGCGCGCGCAGGGACAAGCCGTCCTGACAGAACGGCGATGTGCCCAAATCTCGCTCCTGACGGATTGAAACGATAGGAGGCGGCGAAAATCAGGCCGCGGTAGCACAGAAGAGGTCACAGAAATCTCGGCCCATGATGGTTTAAAAAGATCTGGGAGTGAAAGGTACTAAAAAATATTTTATTTTACTTTTCAAAAGATGGAGAAGAACACTGTTGATGATCAGAGGACTACATATATGAAAGCTACGCATTCAAAGGAGGCAGGTTGCTTTCTTTGGTACAAAAAAAACACTTACAAAGAAAAAGACAGTCTGAGAGCAGAAGAAAAAAGAAGAAAACACGAAAAAGAGATGAATTTATGAACTGATATATTTTTCTCCTTGCTACCAAAAACGCAAAGAAAAACCACTGACTTAAGCATCGGAGAGTCTTTGCAGGTAGCCACCCCCACCTCTCCGATCCTGCTTGGAGTTCAGAGATTTGTGAATTAGCAAGGGCACGTGAACAGTTGGAGAATCCAGCATCAGCAGTTCAAGACACGTGGACGACTGGTGTGAAACCGCTCCAACAAGTAGTAGTTTCGAAGTAGAGTTGTTCATTATAAAAAGTACCTGGAAAAGATATTCTTTAACATTTGTAGGAGATAAAGATCTTAATAATTGTGAGTTGACGATTTTATGAGAAAAAAAGAAAAAGAAAATAGATGATATGCATGAGTAGTATCTGCCTAATCCTTTTGTTGGAGGAGATTACAAATGGCATGCATGCGATCATCAAAGTTATAGTATATTAATTATGCAATTGCGAACCATTGCTAATAGTTGCAGATTAATTACGATTGATTCAATACTAATTATAGTAAGCACTTTTGGTTTATTGGTTGCCTAATTGCGGGAGGATTTTCTTGAATCCTAAATCTAAAGGTTTTACAAATGAGAAGGCAACTCAGTTGGTCTAGACCATCTCGGTTGGTCTAAAGACGTTATTGAATGACAAGTGCATTATAGAGATGTCATCGGTATAATTTTGGAATTCTTTAGTGAGAAGAACAATATTTTAGCTTAGTTTAGTTTTGTTGGTAGAACAAAATTTCTTATAGTATTATTTAGTGTCTCGATCTGAACCCAACTGAAACTTATCTAGTTACTTTTTGTTCTATGATTTATTTATTTTCTTGCTTTATGGCCAGTTTAAAAGTTGGTTTTTCATTTTATTATTTTAGACTACATCTGTTCAACCGCTATTTTTTTGTTTATAGTATTTAGGGAGGCGCCGATTAATTATTCGAGTATTAGTCTGTTAATTTGATGAGTTCATCAACTTTTATCTCATAGCAAAGTCGAGTGAACAAGCTACATCAGTGGAAAATACAACAATAGACCTGAAGAAAGGACAAAAATATCAACGAAACAACCGAAAATAACAATGCGAAAGTAACTTCACCGAACAATATGAGTTGGCAGTTGGAATATCGAAGCATAGGAGATGTCACTTTATCGTAATAACGACATTAAAGGATGAATGAAGTTCAATAAGAGCTGACTTGTGGCTCTCAAGTAGAATATAGTTGTTCTAGTCTTATGTATTTCCCATACGGGATTGTATCCTTTTAGTCAAAAGAAAAGAAATAATAGCAAGAAGAGTTTGCTTACAACCCCAAAATATTGAAGGCTTGAATTTCAGCCCAAGAATCTACCTTATGAAAATGCCACGCCATGGTTCCCCATTACCAAGTTCCATCTGCTTGCTTGTCTATATAGCAAGCCTATGAGCAGTGGTGTATAGTGCCAATGTTCTCACAAGTATATCTATCCAATAATACTTTTTTTTTTTTTTTTTGCATTTAGTTTTAACATGTTTGAATTAATATTAAAAAAAAAAGAAATTAAAATTATGTGCTAAAATAGGAGCATTTTATTATATGAAAATTTGCTTAATTGACTAAATAAAATTTTAGTTTTACCGCTGTGGAAGGTTTGATTCTTATATCCTGGAAGAAATTGATATGCTAAAGTCAAAGAATTGATATGAATGAAAAGCTTTCGTTATTATGTTTATTAGTATTGATATTTTAGTTATTATCTTTTGGTGATAATTTAATAAGGTGAAAAGATATTTATTTTATGGTATATATATATATATATATTTATATTTATGGGCTCTAGTTTGTGCCCACATGATTTTATATATTTGAAATTTATATATAATTTAAGTAGATTAATTATTTGAATTCAGATATTTTTTTGTAGAGTCTATACAAATATACATATAGGTATAGGTACTACAACAAAAAAGTCCTTTCAAGACGCTTTATAAGTGCTTTGAAAGGCCTTTCACGGCTCCCACAAAAGCGCATTGGTTGCAGGTGCCGTAATAGGCTTTGGCTACGAAGGCGCTTATAAGGCACCGTGGAAGGTTTACCAAAGCGCCTATTAGGCGCTGTGAATGGCATCTTCCACGGCGCCTATTAAGCACCTTAGATACCAAGGCGCTTAATAGGCATCGTGAAAGATGCCTTTCACGGTGCCTCCAAGGCACCTTGGTAGATAAAATCTTCCTCGACACCTTATAAGCGCCGTGATACATATTTCCAAGGGTATTTATAACGTATTTGTCTATACTACCCCCTAAAATTTTATAAATGTAATCCAAATTCATTACATACACCAAATATTTGAAATAAAATGGAGTATAAATATATATTTATATACTAATATTAAATTAACATAATAATTTGATCATAATCATATCCATATAGTCTATATAAACTAAGTATATATATACATTAGTTTTCTAAGCCAAACTAACATGATCATCAAAGACTATATATAGTTTAAATAAACAAAGATTAAGAACCTCAAATGAGAAATTGTATTAGTTCTTCGATCCACTCTTTAAGAAGTCCGTTGATATCATCCTTTGTATAGAAATTTTGACCATTAAACTATAAATTCAAACACCTTATTTGTTAGAAAGTTATCAATCAAACTATAAATTAGAATAGAACTAATTAAACATATGGTTACACACCATTGTAGTAAATGATTTAACATTGGCTTGTTCAATAACTTCTCTCATAAATTTATATATGTAGAATCCGCACTCAATACTTGTCGGTTGTCTTGGGTACTATATATAAGCATAAAGTAAACATAAGTAATTTTAATTATTCTTCCACCCAACAAGTATTATTAATTCAAGTTTAGAACCTTTATTAACTTATAAACTGGACCATTTGGTCTTCATTTCTTCCCTTTTTCTACATTATATATCTTGAATGCACTTTGAATTGGAAATGGGTAAACACAATAATAAAATGTTAGCAATAGCAACCATAAGTAAAAATACTATAAGTAACTGAACTATAATAAAATAATTATTAGAGAACTTACTCGATCATTGTTAAACCAATTTCCTCACGGAGAGCTAAGCCGAGAGGATCTAGAAACTATGCATAATCTTTGAGAGGATAAATGATAAGCAACATCCAATGATCCATACTCATAAAATTGATGATAAAGATTATTAATATGTAACAATTAACTTCATATAGGAAGTAGTTGTTCATATGATAATTTGTTAAGTTTAAAATCTTACCCATGATTCCAAGGTGTAATTAGAAATTGATGTTCATTCTCCATGGATAACATCCGGGTTGCTAAATTTATAGCATGATCCTCACGTGAACTACCTTCTGTAGCAACTACACTAGGATCCATGAACATATACCTAGCTTGATAGCTATATTGGGTTACTAAATGGTGTAAATGCCTACAAGTACAAAATGCAATGTGAATTAAGTGTTGTATTATATAATTGCCAACTATAGATACATGTATATATATAAAGTTCTATATATATATAAAAAATAAACTTCTTACCTCATGTATAACATAATAGGCATACCCCCAATATTTTGTAACGTGCAAAACTTAATTATGTCTTCTTTGAATACGGGCAAATGAAAAACTTCTCCAAACACTTCTTCATCAAATGGAACATTAACAACAACACCTTCATCCACTCTTTGAATAGTATTCAATAGTAATCTTATAGAAGCTGGTGCATCATCAACAAATCTAAACTATTTTTGTGTAACAAATTCTATTTTCTTTCTTTGTGGATATACTCTTTCTTGTGTTTGAAGTGGCTATGGTTGTGAAGATTTATTCTTTCCTGTTTGATGCCTATTTATATCATTAAATTCTTAAAATCCAAATAAATGATGAAATGTTAACAAACAAGTTAATAATTCACATTAGAATTCAACAAAGGATGAATTCATTTGGAAAATGGGTCTGCATACCAAATTATCTTCAAAGATGACAAGTATCTTAGGCCATGCAAGATGCGATCCAAGTACGTCACCTACCAACCTTGTATCATCATCTGGATTTGGAATAGGAATTAGGGCTGTAGCATCAAGAACAACATCTACTGATACACGAAAATTATTCTCCCCCAATTCTCTGCCGTGAATAATAGTTGATGAGGTTGACTCTTGTACATGTCCTAAAGTAACTATGTAATCACGAGACCCCACTGTAAACTTGCATGGTCAGTTCTATAATATAGAAAATCAAACACAATTTATAAATACAAGTAGTTAATAAACAAATAAGAAAGAAACTCATATAAACATTCTTTTTAGAGTAGTGAAGATGTTCCTACAGCCACCATTGGATTTACATGTATCTCTTGTAGTTGCACTTCTTCCCTTTGAACTTCTGACCGTGAAGGAATTGTATTAGAACCACCAATATTACTTTGTTGTCCTGCTTGAATCTTAGCAATTTCTGCTTTGAACCGTTCTTCTTGTTCTTTAAGCATTTGTTGTATCTTGCGTGTTTGTTCATCTTGCCATTATTTCAAATCGAATAATTGTTGCTTCTTTGTTGGAGCAGGTTGATGAAAATATTGTCTGTGGCTAACGTGAAATCTCATTCCCCGTACACGTCCAGAATATTCAGAAGTGTCTAAAGCCATTGTTAAGATATCATTAGGACCGTCTATCTCGAGATTTCCCTCTTGGAATTGTTGATTATAATCTTCCTATAAAACATGTACAGAATTGAACATTAGACTATGCTATACTTTTAACAAAATTACAAATTAATATAATCAATATGTTGTAATAAGCAACTTACAATTCTACTAACTATCACTTTGATTTCCTCAGTATGACCTCCTTTTTTAGGGACGCGTCTTCTACTCCATAGTTTGGATCTATCAATACCACATCGGCCTTCGTCTTTTTCAATCTTAGCTTCTAATCCAGCATAATCCAAGCAAAACATACGATGTGGATATTTATTTTGCGTTGTTCTTCCTTGTTGTACTTTCCTAGCTTCTTCCTATTCTGCACTTACTCTTTTCTTAACAAACTCATCCCAAACTTTAGGTTCAATCCATGGTGCATATGATGCTAGAGGGTGCTCTAATAACTCTAGACAAGTATGTCTATACTTATAAATCAGTTCAGTTGTAATCCTAGACTTAAAATCTCTCCACATTTTCCCACAACTTTTTAAAGTTTCTTTTTTTGCTTTGTAGTCTAATATAAATATTTCCTACAATGTAAAAGAAATAATGTTAATACCAAATATATATTCTAATAAATATGAAATAAAAAGATTCATGTTCATACCAATATTATATGCCAGAGCTCATCTTTTAGGTCCGTTGGTACAAGCGTCCAGTTATCAATGTATATTGGGATATTGCGACGAATCATAAGGCCACAAAAGCTCGCCAAATGTTTACCTTCATCCCTAGTTAGTTTTTCCCATTTATTGTACGTGACAACTTCTTTTTTGTTATCACTTCTTTTTATAATAAACTCCTTCATTTGAGTCGTTCCTCTTGGTTTCTTTTTGTGTTTTCTTTCACCTTGACTACTTTGTGATGGTGTAAATTGATAAACATCATCTGCACCTTCATTTTCTATGTCAATAATTACCTGTTAAATAATAAAACCACAAATATAGATAAAAAATTAAGATAGAAAATAATAAGCATGTAAACATAAGAGATAATATATTTTAAAAAATAAAATATTAATCCATAAAGATATAAAAATGAAACAAAAATATATACCTTATTTGATTTGTACCTCATTGGTTTCTTTCTTTGATTATCAATCTAAATACCTTCACCATCATCTCGTAAACATGTAACATTACCTTCATTAACGTCTTCTATCAAAGCCTCCACCGAAACTCCTTTTGAGAATATTTCATGAGCAACAAGAATTTCATTCTCATCTTCAACTCCTAAATTTTGATATTCTTTTGGTTTTATTGCAAGAACAATTGACCATCGAGTATCAAGTGGATCATTGATATAAAATACTTGTTTTGCTTGTGTTGCTAATATAAATGGATCATTCTTATGATATATCTGGTTTAGATCAACTAAAGTGAAGCCTAACTCATCTTCTCTAACCCTATGGTTACTCTCCACCCATTGACACATAAACACCAGGAACCGAAATGTGACAAAACTAAGTTCCCAAATTTCTTCGATAACGCCATAGTATACCATATCACCCTCTATTGGGCTTTTATCCTTCGAACTTAAAAATTGTATGGTTTTTGCAACAATACTTATCCCACTATTTTGGATTGTTTTTTTATTGTCACAGTCTCTTATGCAAAAATGAACATTATTAACTTGATAAGTATTATACTTAATTATATCCAATGATAGTTCACGTGATATCCATTTCAATGTATCCAATAGATTATATGTTATCTTGTTCATTTCAACTACAATCTATTCAAAATGCAAAATTAATAATTAAAAAACCCAATATATTAATACTCATACTCTAAAATAGGGAAAAAAAATGAAACCAAATTATTATTGTAACAATTAATTGGAATTACCCATTCGCGAAACCAACTAATAAAAGTTCGATGATGTTCATTATGGATCCATTTCTCTCTTTTTGGTTTCATTGAGAATTGTGTTTTGATCCAATTTATATGCTCCCTTCAACAAATCATTCCCAAAGTAAACCATTATTATTAAAGAATTCAATATTCAATCAATACAAATCTAATTCACAATAAAACTTACTCGATGAAATGTTGAACTTTAGCTATATTTTGTAACACAGTACGATATGTTTGATCTAGTTATTCTCGTTTAACTGTATACACGATACTACTACTTAAGCTTTTATTAATATTTGAAGATGCTGGTACTCCGATAGCTTCTATATTTGCCAAATACTCAGAACAAAACTCAATAGCTTCTTCTGCGATATAACAATCTACAATGCATCCTTCTGGCCGGCTTCGATTTCTAACATATTCTTTTAGAAGTTTCATGTATATCTCAAATAGATACATCCATCTCAAATAAACAGGACCACATAACTTCACTTCTTTAACCAAATATACAGTAAGATGTATCATTATACCAAAAATTAGGAAGAAAAAACTGCTCGAACATGCACAATGTTACAACAAGTTCACGTTGTAGTTCGTCTAACTTGGATACATCGACCACCTTAGAATAAATTCCATTAAAAAATAAGCATAATCTGGTGATTATATATCGAACATTTTTTATGTAATACGGACATGATCGCTATAGGTTGCAGATGTTGCATTAGTGTATGACAATCATGAGATTTAAGTCCAACTAGTTTCAAATTGTTCAAATTCACTAATGTTCTAATATTAGAAGAATAGCCTTCAGGAACCTTCACATTAAATAAAGATTGACACAATTGATATTTTTCTTCCTTTTTCAATGTGAAGCAAGCAGGGGGTAAATATGTTCGCTTCTCCCCTACTTTAGGAGCTAATTATTTTTAAACACCTATGTCAACAAGATCTACGCGGGCACCAATACGATCCTTATTCTTCCCTGGAATATTTAATAAAGTTCCAACTATACTATTACATATATTCTTCTCAATATGCATGACATCTAAGTTATGTCTTAGAACTAAATGTTGCCAATACTCCAACTTAAAGAATATAGATTTCTTCTTCCAACAACTCTTTGGGGATTTTTACAACCTTCACATCACTGCGTCTTTTTCTTTTCTTACTGATATCACTTATTTTAACCTTTCCAAGCCTAAATTCGAGCTTAGAGACTGTTTCTAGTATCTATGTCCCAGTTAAAGATTGTGGTGCCCATTCAATTCTTGAGAACCATTAAATACTTTTTTCCAATTTCTGTATACATGTTTGCGAGGTAAAAATCTTCTATGGCCCATATAACTCAATTTTCTAGCATGTGTTAAGAACTGACAACTTGTTTCCTTATCACAAATAGGACATGCTTTATATCCTTTAGTGGAAAACCCAAACAAATTCCCATATGCAGGGAAGTTATTAATTGTCCATAGTAAGACAACCTTGAGAGTAAAATTTTCATCCTTATATGCATCATAGGCTTTCACACCATCATTCCACAAACTGTTCAACTCATCAATCAACGGGGCTAAATATACATCAATATCATTACTAGGTTGTCTAGGTCCTGATATTAACATTGTAAGAAGTGTAAACTTTCTTTTCATACACGACCATAAAGGAAGATTATAGATTACAAGCATTACAGGCCAATAACTGTATTTGCTACTTAGAGTTGTATGAGAATTAATACCATCTGCAGATAGACCAAGACGAAGATTCCTTTGATCACTTCCAAAAGAAGGCCATTTCTAATCTATTATTTTCTAAGCCGGTGAATCGGCTGGATGTCTAAGTTTACCATCTTCTATCCTCTTATTCGCATGCCATATTAGATCTTTAGCATGCTCAAGATTTCGGAATAGACAGGTAAAACGAGGAATTGGAGGAATATACCACAAAATCTTAGCAGAGGTTCCAACTTTTACCTTTTTAGAATTCTTATTTTGTTGCCACCTAGACTCACCACATACTGGACAACAAATTGCATCTTTAAATTTCTTTCGATATAAAATACAATCATTTGGGCAAGTGTGAATTTTCTCATATTGCATACCCAATGAGCATAAAGTCTTTTTAGCCTCATAAAAGGAAGGTGACATCTTATTATCATTTAGCAATATCTCTCCTAGTAAAGCTAACAAGTCTGAAAAACTCTTATCACTCCATCCATGTCTTGCTTTCAAATTATACAATTTCAATAATTTAGACAACTTTGTAAATTTCGTACAACCCGGATAGATTAGTTTCTCAGCATCATTAAGCAATGATTGACACTTAATAGGATCTACATCTGTTTTATACTGTGCATCATCAATCATTTCAAAAAGATTATTATTTAAATCCAACTCATAATCATCTCTTATACTCTTCTTTGACGAAAATCCGGTAATTGGAACCTTTTCACCATACCAAATCCATTGTTTGTAACTTTGATCTATTCCATTGAAATATAAATGTTATTTTATCTTTTTAACACCTATCTTTTGCAAATTTCCACATTTAATATACGGACATGGAATTAAATTGAAATCTTTGACATTTTCAATAGCAAACTCCAAAAAGCTATCAACTCCCTTTCTATATTCAGTCGATAGTCTATCTGCCAATATCCATTCCTTATCCATTTTAAGCATAATTGAAAAAAAAAATAAAAAATAAACAACTGATATAAAAAACTAACTAAATTGAGTACCATAAAAAATTGTACATAATCTCCCCTATTTCTAGCATTAACCAATTGAGTAACTAAACCACCAATTATAAATTAACAATCATTTCAAATTATTGTTATATTTCTAAGTACTACCAAATTCAGAACTTAATTTATTCTTAAATAGTTTCATTTATTATATACAATTTGTCAATCAACCAAATATAACATATGACAAAATAATATCAACACAAATAATAAACTCAACCAATCCCACACAAATAGTCTAACTCGGCATTACAAGAGTAAAGATTATCAATGCATGCTCAAGATATTCACATTTGATAAATTAGAGTTCTAAATATAAACTCTTTCAAATATAACCTAAAACATGAAATTTCTACAAAATAATTGGTCAAAATCATGGTTAAGACAAGGGGTAATTTAATTTTAGTGACAAAAACGAGTTTAAAAGCTTAAACATACCTTGTTTACAAAAAAAAATGGTGAAAATAATGGAAGGGGGACACTGGCCGTGGTTAGAAGTGAAGAGGGAAAATGGTGAGAAAAGTAAGAGAGAAGTGACATAGCCTCGTTTTTTTGGGTCCTTTATATAGGACCCCTACCTCGGCGCCATATGGGCGCCGAGAAAAGTATATCACGGCGCCTTATGGGCGCCGTGAAAGTTAAATACCACGACGCTTTTTAGGCGCCGTGGTAGATGTATACCACGACGCCTTATAAGCGCTATGAAAATTATATCCAACGGCGCCCATTAGGCGCCGTAAAAAATCTTACACCACGGCACTTTTTAGGTGCCATGGTATTTCTCCGTTTATTATTGCGCTTGTTAAGTATCGTGATAGTTAATCAATTATCACGACACTTCCATACGCGCACCGTAATAATACATATTTTTAGTAGTGAGGTGTCCATATTTTAATATTTATCTCTAATTATTTTCTCAAGGTCTGCTACTCTAGCAAATCGACTTAGACACTATGATTATATAAGATAAATAGAAACACCTTTAGTTATCTAGATCTTTAAAGTCATTAGCTTAACTGACTTAAACTCTTATTTCTTTCTTTAATGGCATTTATGAATGACATGCCTTTGTGTTAATTACTTGTTACACTAAAGGTGAGTCATTTTTTTGAAGGACTAATTATATTTAGATGTAATATATATGTATAAAATATGCCTTGTATCGTGAGTTTGACTGTTCGTCCTCCTATTTCTAAAGGGCCTGATTTTATGTGGGAATAGAAGTTAATAGTTATGAAAATTTTATAGTATACGGAACTAGTGTACTTGTCATTTTATATTGATGTTTCTCTTCTATTATTATTATTATTCAAAGTGGTTAATATCTAAGGGCTTATAGAAATATGATCAAATTTTAAGCCTAATTTAAATAAATATCTATTTGCCAAATATTATAACAAAATATCTGGTATATATGTTTATATATTAAGTGTAAAATTTTATACCAAATACAAAAAATTATATACTCAGCATATTTTAGTACAATAACTGAAATTGATAGATATATTTATCTACTAAGTATAAAACTATATATACTTGAACATATAATTATAAAATTTAAAAAATAGATATCTACTTAATCAAATTTAAATATTTGTCATCTACTTAAATTTCTCTAATATCTATGGTTAATGATCTGCTAAATTTAAAGTTAAATGAAGTTTTAATTATTAGGATTAATGGCACTAAAATATCCTCCAATTGGCTTTTTTTTTTTAGCAAAAAAATAACTTTACTTTTAAATTTTGTAAAATAATACTTTCATATCTGAATTTTTTTGTAAACTTATAATGCCCAATTTAGTAAATCTACCAGTAGAGTGACAAAAGTGCCCCTCTTAATTTAAATACTAATTTAAATTAAGGTATTTTCTTATTAGTTTTTTTCTTTTTTTAATTAAAAAACACCAACAAGGTCATTCCAGTAGTGCTACTTGTGGCAGTCCAATTCCTCCGAACAATTACTACCCATGGCAGAGGAAGAGATATCGCAGGCTCCTCCTCCATTATTGGCAACAAGCAAATCTGCCTCTTAACAATCAATTGAGAAAAAAAGTCAATATTTGGTGCCAAAAAAAAAAAAGAACTTTATTCATCATTGTTATACAAAAGCCATTAAAAAAAAAAAAACAATTATCGAAGAAGAGGATGTGCCAGATAAGTCTTCATCTTGGCTCTGATATTCCCCGTACCCATACTCATGAAGCCAACCATCCTTATATAAATCCTCTTCTTCTTTTTTTTTGTCATTTAAAATAAAAACCAGTCAGCCTTTTCTCTCTACCATCAAACTCAAAATCTAAAACCCATTTGCTCCCAAAAGCGTGTAAATGTGATATGAAAGACTGAAACACAAGAGAGAGAACAGATTTTGTTAACGTGTGAAAAGGAAAAGAGCATTAATTGCTCTTGATATGCGCCAGCAAAAGAAACACGGTTATCAATCCGTGTATTGAGCATTTAATGCTTTTGCCAGCCAAAACAATACACGGTAGAAACCGTGTACAATTCGTGTGATATATATAGAAAATGTGATAAAAGGTTGGTGAACCTCAATTATAAATAGGGACTCTATTGCTCATTTGTTTTCATCCCAGAAAAGAGTAAAATACATCAAGTGTAAAGTGAGAGTAAAAATTGAGAGTTTTTATTCTTGAGAGTTAAGAGAAAAATACAGTTTTTCTCTTGGGTGTATTCGGGATCTGGGGTGTGAGTTGAGAGTGTTGAGTGTAAACACTTGTAAAGGTTCTTTTTCTCCCAATAGTGAAAATCTGCAGCAGCTCCATGGACGTAGCCAATTTGGTGAACCACGCTAATTTTGTGTGTCCTATTTATTTATTTCGGCATTATTTTTGCATTTATTTTATCGCTTCCACTATTGTGTGTCTATTGGGGAGGTTATTCCCTGACAACTGGTATCAGAGCGAGGTTCGATTTTAGTGGGAGCGATGGCCGGAGGTGAAGGATCAGGACCCGGAATTGACAAGTTCGACGGTACAGACTTCTCGTACTGGAGATTGTAGATTAATGATTATCTGCATAGTAAAAAATTGCATCAGCCTCTATCGGGGAAGAAACCGGAGAAGATGGAGGACGACGACTGGCAACTCCTTGATCGACAAGTGTTAGGCGTGATCCGATTAACGCTAACGAAGAATATTGCTCATAATGTGGCAGAGGCGAAAACCACAGCAGAGATGATGAGCATCCTGTCAGACATGTATGAGAAGCCGTCGGCAAATAACAAGGTACATTTGATGAAAAAGTTGTTTTACTTAAAAATGGGAGAAGGTGCTTCAGTTGCAACTCACATCAATGAGTTCAACACGATCGTTTCTCAGTTGACATCCGTCGAAATTAATTTCGACGATGAAGTTCGTGCTCTAATTCTTCTAGCGTCTCTACCAACCAGCTGGGAACCAATGAGGGCTGCGGTTAGCAATTCTGTTGGCAAAGGAAAGCTGCAATTCAATGATGTTAGAGACCGAATTTTGGCGGAAGAAGTTCGCAGAATTGATTCGGGTGAAGGCGCATCATCAAGTTCTGCCCTAAATCTCGAGAACAGGGGCAGAAGTAGCGAGAAGAATTCTAACCGGGGTCGTGGTAGATCCAAGTCAAGGAATGGAAGAGACAAGTCCAGATCCGGAAGAAGAATGGAGTGCTGGAATTGTGGCAAGACTGGCCACATAAAGAAGAATTGTAGAGCACCAAGAAAAGACGACAGCAGAAACGATGCGAATGCCGTAACTGATGAGGTACAAGACGCTTTACTATTATCTGTAGATAATCCAATTGACTCTTGGGTCTTAGACTCTGGAGCTTCATTTCATACCACTGCACACCGTGATGTATTAGAGAATTATGTCACTGGTAATTACGGAAAGGTTTATCTAGCCGATGGAGAACCTTTAGATATTGTTGGTATGGGTGATATCCATCTGAAGATGTCAAACGGATCGGTGTGGAAAATCCAGAAGGTAAGGCATGTACCTAGACTGATGCGGAACCTTATATCGGTGGGACAAATTGACGAGGAAGGACACAATGTGACCTTTACTGGTGGCTCGTGGAAGGTTAGCAAAGGAGCCATGGTTGTTGCTCGAGGAAACAAAACTGGAACTCTCTATATAACTTCCAGTTGTAGAGATATTTTGGCAACCGTCAATGCTGAAGTTAATTCAAGTCTATGGCACTGTAGACTTGGGCATATGAGCGACAAGGGAATGAAGATAATGCTGTCAAAAGGAAAGCTACCAGAACTGAAGTCAGTTGAGCATAGCCTATGCGAAAGCTGTATCTTTGGCAAGCAAAAGAGGGTGAGCTTTTCGAAAAACGGAAGAGAACCGAAAGCAGCAAAGTTAGAGCTGGTTCATACAGACGTGTGGGGGCCATCTCCTGTGACATCCCTTGAAGGCTCAAGATATTATGTGACATTCATTGACGATTCGAGCAGAAAGGTATGGGTTTATTTTCTGAAAAATAAATCTGATGTTTACGATACCTTTAAGAAGTGGAAAGCCGTGGTTGAGAATGAAACTAATCTGAAAGTGAAATGCTTGCGGTCTGATAATGAGGGAGAATATGATGATGATGACTTCAAGAGGTATTGTGCCAATAATGGAATCAAGTTCGAGAAAACTATTCCAGGAAAACCTCAACAGAATGGTATTGCTGAAAGAATGAACAGAACCCTGAATGAACGTGCAAGGAGCATGAGGTTGCACGCAGGGTTGCCAAAGACATTTTGGGCCGATGCAGTTAACACCGCTGCATATCTTATCAACAGAGAACCATCAGTACCATTGGACTTCAGAATACCAGAAGAGGTCTGGAGTGGTAAAGAGGTAAACCTTTCTTTCTTGAAAGTGTTTGGTTGTCTATCTTATGTTCATATAGACCCTACCAATAGAAGTAAACTTGATCCCAAGTCTAAAAAATGTTTCTTTATTGGTTATGGTGATGCTGAGTTTGGTTATCGTTTCTGGGATGACCAAAATCGGAAAATCATCAGAAGCAGGGATGTCATATTCAATGAGGAGGTAATGTACAAGGACAGATTATGCACTGGAGCTGATAGTGTATGTCCTGATGTAAAAAAGGCTGGGGTAATACCATTGAATGACATCCCAGTAGACGGCCAGAAAGATCAAGAAGCTGTAGCACCAGCGGTAGACCCACAGACCCCAGTGGGTGAACTCAGAAGATCTTCAAGAACAATTCGACCTCCTCAGAGATATTCCCCGGCACTGCATTACATTCTACTGACTGATAAAGGCGAGCCAGAGAATTATGAAGAAGCGGTGCGGAATAATGAGTCAATCAAGTGGGAGTTAGCCATGAAAGATGAGATGGAGTCACTGGCGTCCAATCAGACATGGGAACTAGCCGAACTACCAGAAGGAAAGAAGGCATTACACAACAAGTGGATGTACCGAATAAAAGAAGAGCATGATGGTAGCAAACAGTATAAAGCAAAACTTGTTGTCAAAGGCTTTCAACAGAAGGAAGGCATCGACTACACCGAGATTTTCTCTCCAGTGGTCAAAATGACCACTATCAGAACAGTACTTGGGTTGGTGGCTAAAGAAGACTTGCATCTAGAGCAATTAGATGTCAAGACGGCATTTCTTCATGGTGACCTGGAGGAAGAAATTTACATGAAACAGCCACAAGGTTTTGAAATACGAGGGAAGGAAAGAATGGTGTGTAAACTTCAGAAGAGTCTGTATGGCCTGAAACAGGCTCCAAGAC
>JXTB01000083.1:1017266-1040250 GCA_002914805.1 Parasponia andersonii
TTCTTTTTCTCCCAATAGTGAAAATCTGCAGCAGCTCCGTGGACGTAGCTAATTTGGTGAACCACGCTAATTTTGTGTGTCCTATTCATTTATTTCGGCATTATTTTTGCATTTATTTTATCGCTTCCACTATTGTGTGCCTATTGGGGAGTTTATTCCCTAACAGTTTTGGGGCAATCCGATCGAACCATTTTACATTCTCTTCCATTTTGAATTCGAATTCGAAGCCAACAAGGCGGCTAGTTTTGGGGCAAACGGCGGAACCCAGATACACATAACAAACGGATAAATCCGAATAAAACCCCAAATAAAATGAGCTCGCAAGGCATTAGGAGACAAGATTCAGATCCGATCTAGATCGTCAATGGCTTCGATTATTGGTTTTATGTTTTATGTTTTATGTGCATTATCATTATTGCGAATGTATATATTGAAGAAAACAAGTCTATTAATATTTTCCAAGTGTTATAATGAGTGTTGTGATGTAAAACTACTGTCATTCTTCTATCAGAATTTGAACTTGCCTTAGCTGTGTAAATTTTGTGACCATGTTTGTTATATTTTAATAATGATTTCGTGAGAATATGAATTAAATTGAAATTGCATCAAGCTTCTTGGAAATAGAAATCTTCCTTTCACCTCGTTCCAAAATTCTCCAGGTAAGTAAAAATTTCACTCTAGCATTATAAGAACATATTGTATATGAGTGTATATGTTAAAAGTGATATACCCATGACGTTGAACTCTATATATTTGAAAATTGTTCATATCATTTTCAATTTGACATATCATATCTTTGTGTACAAATTAATTGTTTACAAGCTATAGTTTTAACAAAGAATCTTGTACCTTGAAGATTGTTTAAATTTAAAGAGAGGTGTGATTCTTAGCTTGCTGATCTTGTAGGTAAATATGACAAAATTACTTGAGGTTAAATCTAAAACAGGAGAAACCAAACAAGAGGGAATTGAAATTCTTTAAGGTTAATTGCAAAACAGAATAAGTCTCAAATGATATTCATTAAGAAGATGCCTACTAAGTTAGAAACTATACCAAAGATAGGGCCCAAATATGATTTAAATGTTAATGTTTTCTAAGAAAATTAAGAGCACAAAGATTGTCAGGTTTTATGTACAAATTATTCATAAACATGCATAGTTTTTAATTTATTAGGCAATTGCTCATTTAGTCCTTATGATATAGATGATCAGAATCAAGAATGGTATTAGCTGAGTTGTTTCCACTCCAATATTATTTATATGCCAATTTTGAATCGAAAAAAGTTTTTTTGATAATCTTGTATATATTTTTACTATACGTATATGTATATAGTTGATTCTGTGGGAGTTGTCAAAAGTACTAAAAGTATATTTTGTACTGTATGAATTGTAAGTATTTCTACGATATAAAAAAGAAGTATTGCTGATGTTTTTTTGAACTAAACAAAAAATTTATCTTCTACTTTCCGTTTTTCCGAGGTTAATGAAAGTATGATTGACACTATTTAGCTTTCTTTATTATGTACAAGTGAGAGTATTTATATACATTATAACTAGGGATGTTACAAGTAGGACAAATGAGACACCAAAATCCTTACCTAGACTCATGAGATTATTACTCGGATGCGGGCGAAACACAATGCCAATATATGCTTTAACCAAGCAAAGTATATTATCAACTTCGCCTGCAATGTAAATATTTAGATGCTTATTGCCTTGATCACTATTACTACTACTACTAGTCTCACTGCTCTTGTGGCCCACTGTGACCTCCCGTAATGTTTTGAGCTCGTCGAACGGAGATTTTGCCTTCTCAATAATTTCACTAATCATGATAGATTCTTCTGTAGCTAACTCACTCGAATACATGTTCAGAACTTTACCTGATTCGTGTCTAGAAATGTAACTTTTAACTAAAATTTACTACATGAGTTAATTTTAAATATTCACTACATAAATTAATTACGTACATGTATATATACATGTTCCCTAAAAAGCCATATTATGTATATATATATATATATATGTACCTGGAGAAAAAGCTGACGTGATTAGGTCACCACACTAGCAGTACTGAGAAATTATATGGAGATGGTTACGGTTGCTCCCAGCTCGTTTTATGGCATATGGATTTAAGTCCTTCAATATCCTTGAATCTTTCAATGTCGCATTTGCCCCTTTTTCATACACGGCAACTAGCGCAAGGGACTTTCTCGGACCGTTGTAATTGAATGGTGCTTCTCTGACAGAGGAGTAAACCATAAGGACACAACATATTAATTAGCCATGATGGTCACCAAAATCGTCAGAAACAAATTAAGCAAATAGATTATTATCGTTATTTATTGTACTTGGATATCTGTATGCAATGCGGTCCACACATTGTTTAAATCCCTTAATGTACTTGGCAGATAAAGCTTTCAATTTATCTGTGCAATCTATTGGCCAGGTAGATTTTGTTATTACCTTGTCTAGCATGGCAGCGGAATAATTAATTGTGCATGTCATGCCAAAGTCAGAAAATATGGTATGTTGACATGAGTTTTTGAGGTCTTGAACAGCAGGACTAGAAAAGACAAAGTTCAGAGAAAATAAAGTAAAAGACTAAACTAAGAGAAAATGCTTTTTGAATGAATAATGGTCTGACTTGATCAATTTTCATTAATTTGACTTTATATACAACACAAGAGTCGCAACAACTTAATTACAACTTGCATAACATATTAGTTAGGACCAAACATAATAATTGATTAGTTAGTAGCCTAATAACCTAACACTTATGGGCTGCTTAACAGAAGCAGCTGCTTCAATACACCTCTCAAGCTACATGGGGGAACCACAAGTGGAAGCTTGTGAAGCAAGTAGAATGTAGAGATAGAAAACAACTTGGTAAAAATATAAGCAACTTAACAATATGTAGGAATGTAGCGAATATTCAATTCTTGAGCAACAACTTTCTCACGAACGAGTTGAATATCAATCTCGATGTGCTTGGTACAAGAGCATAAAAAAATGGATTTGAAGCCATCAACACTTACATTATCATACCATAAAACTGAAAAAGGAGAATGAAGCTATTTAGCAGGCTCTTTAAACAAAGACTAGAGCCACACCAATTCAGTAGTAGTGACAGCCAAAGAAGGATATTCAGCTTCAGTACTTGATTGAGAGACAAAATGTTATTTCTTAGAGCACCAATTAATCAAGTTACCACCAAGATGGACACAATAATCAGTGGTTGAGCGACGATCATCAACACAATCAGCCTAATCCGAATCAGAAAAATCTTAGAGACTAGGAGTATGGGCTGGTTTAAAACATAAACTATGATGAATAGTGCGATAAAGATACTCTAACACCCTCTTACAAGCAGCCTAATGTTCGGAGATGGGGATGCGCAAAAGCTGACAAAGCTTATTCACAGTAAACGAAATATCAGGATGTGTCATGGTGAATCATTGGAGAGCACTAATGCACTCCCATATTAAGCTAGCTGATCAAGTAAAACACCGTCATTAATAAGAGGGATTTTTGTTAGTGCATATAGGAATAGGAGTAGACTTGGAATGAAGCATCTTAGTTTAATAGCAGATCCTAAGTATAATTAAACTGAGTCAAGTAAATACCAGAAGAATCGTGACAAGTCTTAAATACATAAAATAGTTCACAAATCTAAGAATTTTTAGCATAAACTAAGCATCCAAATTACAAATGAGTTGACACACTTGATACGAATCTTCATCAATGATTAAATGTCATCAACATAGAACAACAAAAGTGAAAGCTTGCCCTTATTTTGACAATTAAATAGCAAAGAATAAAATGTAGAACTGAGGAAGCCTCATTGAACTAAGGCGTTAGCTATAAGCTTATCATACTAGGCCTAAGGAGAGAGCCTTATTCAGCTGACACTCAAAGTGTGATTTAGAAAAGTCCATTAATCCTTCAGGTTGAGACATGTAAACAATCTCATTTAAGTCACCATTCAAGAATGCATTATTAATATCAATCTACTAAATATAGAGTAACCTGGCTCAATTAAGAATCCATAATTAACCTGACTCTGATACTAAGACAAAGTTTGGAGAAAATATTGTAAAGACTAAATTGAGAGAAAATGCTTTTGGGTGAATAATGGTTTGACTTGATTAATTCTCATTAACTTAGCTTTGTATATTACAATAGTCATAATAACTTAATTACAACTAGCATAACAAATTACTTAGGACCGAACCATCTAACAAATAATTAGTTAGGAGCCTAATAATATAGCACCCTCTATGGGCTGCATGAAAGATGTAGTTGCTTCAATAACAGTTGGTTGAGAAATCGATTGAGAAACAAAACATTCAAATCGAAGAATCATTATGTATAACCATAATCTTTATACAATGTGCCAATATAATACTAGTCACTTATTTCATTTATGCATAGACGATATATAACTTGAAAATTCTCGTTCAAAGTATGGAGGAAAAAAGAAAAAGCATACTTCAGCAAGTAATGTGGGACGCAAACTTCCTAAGGATTCATTCCATCTACTTAGATGTTCCTCCAGAACTTCAATTTAAAGAATATCAACAAGTTTATGTTGGAAAAATGGGTTAAGGAAACAATTTGGGCTTGGCTTGGGCTTGGAAGCCCAAGTGGATTTTAAAGATTGAAATTTGTTATGAAACCCATTTTCATAGACCATTTTGAAGCTAAAAATTGAGTGGGATCCACATCTTGTTGATAAAAGATCTTAGTGAATTCTTGTTCTCCTCTGCGAGGACATCGATTTCGTATATTCACACGCTCAAAATGGTACACGGATGAATGAGAAATTGTTGCTCAAAAGTGCACCATTGAAATGGAAAATGAAAGGAAAATATTATAATCCCACATTGGTGGGAAATGCATGGTGCAAGTGGTTTATATAGAACCTTGTTTTGTGATGGTGGTAAGAATAACAGCCACAGATGCTCTCTCAGGCGCGCGCAAGGGGTGCAAATCTTCGGGGTTGGGCCTGAATTTGCATGGGCTCGTGTGTGTCCGCACCTGCGGACACGAATGCCGGGCCGAAACTTGGACCATAGTAAGCCCAACCTTTTGTTGTGACCTAATATTTTTTTCGATTAACAGAAAATTTTAGTTTCATGGAAAAATTTTCTAATTTACTCTCAGTTTGATGTTGTGATATTAATTTTCGATTTATTTTGAGTAAATAATATTGACACCCTTGAAAAATATACTTGGAATAATACAAAACTACATTTATTATAAAGTTTTGACAACCGTTTACTTGTATCTCAAAAAAAAAAAAATGAAAGAAAGTAATCCAGATAACATATCCCAAATAATTTATAAAATAAGTATAAGCGTTTAATTAGTGATCACATGATGCAATATTAGTCATTTAATATTTGATATTTGCAGGGTATTATTAACGACAAACAATTTGAAAAAATGATTTTTTTTTCTTTTTTTCTCCGATGATTAAAGCCAGCTATCGTCCTGAATATAAATCAAATAATGTAATTGCTTACAACATTGTAAGAAAACATAATTCCAAACTTCTTACTGTGAAAGAATAGTTTTGAGTTATTATTCTACATCCATCTCAGAATTTAAACTAAAATGAACTAAACGTTAATATCAATTAGCAACAAGAAACTCAAATTTAAAGCGCGCAACTAATATCAGAATTTTATACGATGATTTATTTTTTTCTCTATAAACAACAGTATTAGTATTACATCCAAATGCAAATACAACGTGAACCAAACTTTAAAATTCCCACATTAAGCTTACAAACACAAAAAAATTCTTGGCCGAACACCGATCCATAGCGTCAAATCTCTTGACGGCCAAATCCATAGCGTCAAATCTCTTGACGGCCAGCCAATTATTTGGACTATAGAACATATATAAGTTCTATTTATGTCACGACGAAGTGAGTTAGCGAGCACTTACTATTTAAGATTTGTCCTATTGAGTCACTTAAAAAATAATCATGAAAATATATTATTCCTAATAATAATAAAATGGTGTAAGGATTCCATAATAATATATATTTTTTAATTTATAATGAGTGACGATGATTAATTAAGTTTTATTTAAATTAAAAAAAAAAAAAAAAAAATTAATTTTATTACTTCGAAAGAAAAGGTTAACATTTTAAACAAAAAATGTGAAACTCAGTGAACTTCACGTAGTAAATAATGAAACAATAATGTGAAAAAAAAAATGTCTAACACTCCAAAAATTAGTAACTCATGTCTCTTTTTAAAAAATAATTACCAGAATCCAAAAGCTACTTTATCTTTCTATTAGGCCATAACTCAAAAAAAAATTTATTTTTCACCATTTCAGAAAGTCACTTTGGATTAAAAATTAGAGATGGAGACTCCTTTCTTTTGGTATGGGTTGAAGCAGGTAAGAATATCTTATTGGCTAAGGTAATGGCCCTTTTCGAGAGCTCTTACCACTAATTTTCATGGTTGTACTAAATCAGTACAACGGACAATTCTAGTTAAAAATCTTTACAATATGACACGTACTAGAACTCGTTTTTATTTTTTATTTTTACCAACTAATGTGAAAATTTACTTGTTACTTTATTGTTGTTACTTTACTATAATATATTATAGCACTACCAATTTTTTATTAGATGACCTTTTTAGTTAGTTCAATTTAATTAAGTAATGACAAATCCATTAAATACTAAATAAAATTTACGGTTGGTATACGTAGTACTATAATTTTTTTATTTTGAAAAAAGGCAATTTATTGTGGATTTCTGTATGTAATTTTCATTAGACTAAATCGTAAAACAAAAATTTTAATAACGAACATATATTGCAAGCAAAATATTGAATTCTTAACTTTCCATCCGCATATATTATATTGACCTTTCTAATTTGTTTTTTAGCAAACACTTTCTTACGCCATTTTCATACTTTATTAGAACAACACCCCCCACCCCCCCAACTTCTTTTCTTTTCTTTCTTTTTTTTTTTTTTGTTGGGACATACTACAACTTTTATTTGACTTGCACTCTAATTCTCATGTTTGTAAAATAATATGTACATATGGAATTCAAATTTGTTTAATTTTGGTGACATAAATCATGCCTAACATGTGTTCGTGCCACATCATTTGAGATTTTGAGCTATTTTGTGGTTTATAGATGTGTTATCCTTATTTAGATTTTTTAAAAGATATGGCATGAAAACATTGATCACCTACTATTCATATACCAATTGATTGAACCGATGATTTGAATTCATACACGCATATATGGTACTTAAGTATGGTTATTATTACTGTTATGATGTCAAGGACTTTTAACTTTGTAAATATCGTATAAGGTTAGACAGGTACTGTTGCGTCGTAAGTCTGCAACTATGTTATGAGCCTAAACAATCGCCATTAAAATAAATATATAAATTTATATTTGGTCAATTATAAGTTAATATGGTTTATGATAATTAATCATCAAAATAAAAATATTGTATTCTCATAATATAAAAAGATGTTTCACATAAGTATGCTTATTTTCTTATTTTCATTATAATATGTATTAATATAAAAAAGGATTAAATAATTGATTAAGAAAAGACTTCAAGTATTTCAAAAATAACATTTATGTGTATTATTTGTCATTAATATATATAGGTTGCCAATCTAATAGGTATTTTTTTTCTTTATCTATGGGTAGGTATTTTTTTTTATCCGTTGGATCACCATCTAATAGTGATCTAATGGATATAATGAAGTGCATGAAAAGACGTGCATCATTAATGCTCTTTCTCTCTCTTATTTTTTACAATAAAAAAATGTGCATGCTAAATTTTCATTGGCCAAATTCATACTTATGCATAGGTAAAAAAAAAAAATACTTATTAGATTGGTGCCCATATATATATATATATATATATATATATATATATTTTGAAGTTATAAGAGAAGGTGTAAATTGGAATAAAACTTCTCACTAAGGAAAATTTAGAATATTTTCATAATGACATCAAAATCCGGATTTTAGAAGCAACCATTGCACTCTCAAATTATGCTGTAAAAGACGCTTAAAATATGCTACTCAAAGCAAGTTTTATCGAGCACCGTAGTGATCCATCCATCTAAGTTTTACACTTTAAAAACAATCTCAAATGGACCTTAAATAGTCTTAAGAGTGACATGATATGTTTTTAAGAAAAATTATTTCTCATCTTTTTTTTTTTAAAAAAAATAGCATATAACATTTCTTAATTTAAAAAACATTAATTGCATTTTTTCAGAAATAACATTAATTGCATTTTTATACATTATAATTTGATTATTTGTTATTATCAAAATTAATGTAATTCTGATTTAAAATTTGTTATAAATTTATAAACCATCTTAAGATCTTTTGACCACTAAGAATACAATGATACTTTTTTAATTTGAATATATATTTAAATGTTTTTAATATTCATTAATTTAGTTATTATTTTTAATTTATATTTAAATTTGAATTANAGTAACTCATGTCTCTTTTTAAAAAATAATTACCGATAACTAATTAATATTTATTTAAATTAAAAAAAAAAAAAAAAAAAAAAAAGCCATTTGTGTCATAATAAGCGGTGCGACGCCGTTTCACACCAGACCAGAGCTTATAAAAATAAAACACCTCGGTCGATCTCGTCGTCTTTGAAACGAAATTTGTCCAGAATTCCAAAATCCACAGTATTATCCTTCTCCCTTCTGGAAACCCTAGAAAATTCCAGAGAGAACTGAATCGCTTGAACGGCGAATAAGGTAATTCCCATGATTCAATTTCTGGCCTGAATTTCTAATTTGGTATTTGCTTCAGTAATCACAAAGTCGGCAATTTGAAACCCTAATAAGCAAACTCTTTGGTTCTTGTTTCTCTAGTTTCATGTATTAGCAATTAGCAATTCGTTTGGGGCCCTCGTGCTGGTCCTCTGTTGAGCAATTTTTTATTTTCGTTTTTTTTTGTTATGATTATGTTATTTCTATTCGCATTTTTGGCGAATGGGCCACAACTTCTGAATTGTAGAATTCAATTGGGTTTTGGAGAATTATGCCTGATTGTGGTGGTAGCCCGCTTTTTCTTGACCAATGAAACTGACATTATTTTGTGATTTTTGTCTCGAAGGGAATATCATCTCCTGGTTTGGGGGATTTTGGTCTTGGTCTGTTTTTGGGTTCCCTTATCGAATTTACGATGTTTGCTTCCTTTTTTGCGATTAACTGCCACATTTGATCGATACTAATTGGAAGGTATTGATTTAAATTGCAGGGCTGTTATATTGCTATCTTTGTGCTTAGTTCATGGCGTCCTTTGTGGGGAGAATTACATATTCTTCGCTTTCTAAGCTAGACAATGAGAACAACCAACCCCATTTTGATGACGACTTCGATGATAGTGAATGGTCTGTGCCGGAAGGCATTGTTAGATATCCATCAGTATCAAATCCCTCAAAACAAGAGTACCTATACCAGATTCCCCAGAATTCCAAAGATTTTATTGATGAAGGATATGATTCAAGTGAGGATATGAGTAATACCTCTCTCACAAATATGCCTCCAGAAGTTAACTTGAAGAATGTGCTGAATGGGATATTTGCGATTCTGACTGGACGGAATAAATCAAGTGTTCCTGCAAATAAGATGTTACCCAGTTCAAATGTTTCGTTTCTGGGCTCTGGCAAGGATGGAAATACCTACTTACACTCTTCAGTTTACATACCTAGTGCCCCACCCCTTCTTGAGCCTAGTGGAATTAATTATAGTGCTTACAAAGAGGTGTTGGAGGCTGAACCCCCTGAATGGATTCCCGATAGTGCTACTTCAGTTTGCATGCAGTGCACTGCTCCTTTTACAGCTATTACTCGTGGAAGGCATCATTGTCGGTTTTGTGGGGGCATCTTCTGCAGAGCATGTTCTAAAGGAAGGTGCTTGTTACCTGTCAAGTTTAGGGAGAGGAATCCTCAGAGGGTCTGTGATGCTTGCTATGACAGGCTTGATCCTTTACAGAGCATTCTCATTAACAGTGTAAGCAATGCTATGCAAGTGGCAAAGCATGATGTGATGGATTGGACGTGTACAAGAGGATGGCTGAATCTTCCTGTTGGTTTATCCATGGAACACGAGATATACAAAGCATCTAATACATTGAGAAGTTACTGCCAGGTGCAATTTTGAATCTCAATCTAAGTTTTACGTAAGACAGAGTTATATAACAAATATCATAGTTTTTGTTAAAACGAGTTGTTATCCTCTGCATTAGGCTACTGTCTTCTTTTATGTACTTGTGGAACAAAAGTTTTTAGTGTTTAAACAAATGAAATTTGGCTGTGGAAGCCACTTTCCTTTGTTTTACTTCCTAACGTCTTTTTATTGTTTGGTTAAATTGGCAGATTGCTAGGCTGAATTCTGAGAGGTCCATTCCCTTAGCAGTACTTAAAGGTGCCAAGGGCCTTGCAATTCTAACTGTTGTTAAAGCTGGTGTTGTTGTTTCTTACAAACTTGGCACTGGTCTGGTCATTGCCAGAAGGTCGGATGGATCATGGTCTGCCCCATCTGCCATATCCTCAATTGGCCTAGGGTGGGGTGCTCAGGTAAAACCTTCAGTTGGTTACTGTTGAATTATTATGAGGTTGAAACTTGAAAGAAAGAAATTCAGAGCATAAGTAGCAGAGTAGGATTAAAATCTGGTATGCATTAAGGTCACAAATTGTGCCTCTGGTTTCTTTCTCTTCGGTTAGTTTAGAAACCTTTAATATTATTCTAGGATTCCTTGCTTGTTTTAATGTGATTCTTGTTTATTCCAGATTGGTGGGGAGCTCATGGACTTCGTTATTGTCCTTCATGATTCGGAAGCTGTCAAGACGTTCTGTAGCCGCATGCATTTCTCTCTTGGTGCGGGTTGTAGTGCTGCAGCAGGACCTATTGGTAGAGTGGTGGAGGCAGATCTTCGTGCTGGAGACAAAGGTTCCGGCATGTGCTACACTTACAGTTGTAGCAAAGGTATCGTATCTTAAATCAGATCTTCTGGCTGTCTCTGAGGTTCCAATTTATTCCTGAATATGCATGTGTATTTTGTGAGACGAGTGAGCCGCCTTGTCGTGCTTGCACCCCTTTACAATTTTACTTTAACCCCGTACTTTGTAATAGCTTGAATATTTTGTTTAACACTATATCACTTCTTTTACAGGTGCCTTTGTGGGAGTCTCATTGGAAGGGAACCTTGTTGCTACAAGGATGGATACTAATCTTCGTTTCTATGGTGATCCTTACCTCACTACGTCTGATATATTGCTTGGAACAGTGGACAGGCCGAAGGCTGCTGAGCCTTTGTATGCTGCCCTTGATGGTCTCTATTCCAGTTTAAGGCACTAGTTTCAGACATTTAGTTGCTCTTTGTACATGTTCATGGCATCTCTCTGTTCCATCTCAATTTCTTCTGCTATGGGTTTCAATGTTTATTCTCATCTTTGATTTTATAACTGTAAAAAACACAATTTCGTTAATGTTTGGTTATCAATTATCTGTGTATAGGGAACGCAGGTACAGTTTACTTTTATTGCATTTTCTCATTACACATTTGTACATATTAATTACGTCAATGAAATGTAAATACATTGATACATTTGTACCTTCTTAGCCAAAGTGAAAAAGTTGCATATATATATATTTATATATATATATAGGTTGCCAATCCAATAGGTATTTTTTTTTTTTACCTATGGGTAAGTATTTTTTTTTTAGTCGTTGGATCACTATCTAATAGTGATCTAATGGCTATAATGAAGTGCATGAAAAGACGTGTATCATTAATATTCTTTCTCTCTTATTTTTTACAATAAAAAAATGTGCATGCCAAATTTTCATTGGACAAATTGATACCTATACATAGGTAAAAAAAAAAAAAATACCAAAGCACTATATGGTGTCCAGCATCACATGATGTGTCAGTCTGTAACTGGTTAATTATAATTATAATTTAAGTGAAATATATGTTATTCAATTTATTAATTAGAATCATTTAGTGATAGACAGACACGTCATATGATGCATATAGATATTTTGTCTAATTAAAATTCATTATGCACCGTTTTTTATATTAAAAGGTACGAAGAGAAAGAACATTAAATAATGTACATTTATTGTTATTATCGTTTTTCCAATAATCAAATTATTATAGATGTTTTAAAAGAAAAAATTATTTATAGACTGGTGAAAAAAAATTAAAATACATATCGGATAATGATCCAATATATATGTGCTTATTTGATGACACTTACCGTTTTTATTTTGTTAATCAAAAAAGTGGAAATACTTTTGGGAAATTAGGACTTTTACGAAAATTTTAGAAAAAACAAATTTGAAAAATACAATTAGTTATGTTTTTTTAGAAAAATGCTATTTTTTAAGTAGTAACTAAGTAACTGGTAATTAGTTTCTAGAAACTGATAACTAGTAAACAAAGGTATTTATAATTGGTATAAAACCTATAACTAGTTTTCAAAAATTAATAACTAGTACGAGTTATCAAACATATTTTTCTTTTTGAAAATTAAAAAAAAAAAAAAAGTACTACCAAACGACACTAATATGTTAGATGAGCTATAAGTCAACTCATGGTGGGCTACAAGTCAGATGGGTTCAGCCCATTGTTTTTCGTGGACCAGGCTAGGTTGGCATACCTAACGAAAATGGTGGTCTAGCCTGTCCCATAGGCTTCCTTACATGTGGGTTGGACTGTCCAAGGGATAGGACGAGTCGGCCTATGGGTTAACCTATGCTACCCCATCGTGGGCAGACCCATTCTAGTGAAAAAAAAAATATATTTTTTAAACTTATTCTTTTTATGAAATTATAAATAATTTACATAAAATTATAAATTAATTTAAGTGTCAATTAACATAAACAATAAAAGAATATTTACTACTACTATAAAAAATGATAAAAATAAAACTAAATAATTATGTAAACTATTAATAAAAATATTAGTTATTATTTCCTCATTAAAAATCACACAAGAAAGTCCACTAGGACAATAATTTTACAGCCTATATAGAGTAATATAAAATATTCAAGATGACATAAAAGAAAATATATATAAAAAATACAAACAATAAAAATAAATTATTGTCTAGATTTACATTGTATTATTACTCACAGTGGGGGATTGGCTTATAATTATCAACTTTTTTTATTTTTTTTATTTAGAAAAGAATCTTTTTATTTACTTTTCTTAATATTATATATATATATATATTGGCTTATAATTATCAACTTTTTTTATTTTTTTATTCAGAAAAGAATCTTTTTATTTACTTTTCTTAATATTATATATATATGATACCTGCAAAATTTATTATAATTATATTTCGTAGGCTGGCATGTGATAGGCTAGGATGAGTCGGCTCACGTAGGCTCAAGCCTAGCCTATCATGTAATCTTTAGTGGGTCGGGCCAAATCGACCCATAGGTTATAATATCATGGTTCAATCCGTTCCACATCTCATGGACGGATTGGACTGGGCCAGTTACAGTGTCAGATCAGGCGAGCCCATCTCAACACTATAGTAAGACCAATTTGGACTAGCCCACAAGCCTAGACTCACATTTGCGTCATCTCAACACTATAGTAAGACCAATTTGGACTAGCCCACAAGCCTAGACTCACATTTGCATCTTGAGACGAGCTATTACTAGAGCTAATATATAGCATTCCTTCCAATTTTGAAATCCGCTTATTTTATCAATATTGGTAAGGTATAATATCATTTCTTATATATTTTCATGAGAAAAAGTAGAGCGAAAAAATATTAAATAATGTGTCTTTATTATTATTATTATTTTTTAATTATTCAAATTATGATAGACGTTAAATAATTATCTAACAACTGAAAAAAATACTGACAAATAAATTAAAATAAAAATACCTATTGGATTATGGTCGTATATGTACCAGTTATTTCTAAAGGACACATTAAAACCTCAGCTCAACTTTTTCCCCAAAAAAAAAAAAAAAAAAAAAAATCACTACTTAGAAAAAAACAGCGAATACATGAAGAAAAAAAATCAAATAAATTGAGTCTAACAAGATATTGCCCAGGTTAAAAAGTATCCAAAAAAAAAATTTAAATATTTGAAATAGGCATACAAATTGTTTCCACATTGATGCAATTTTTATGGCAAGCAGTGAACCTCCTCCTCTCTATCGCTTGATTTGGATTTAGAATCGGAGTTCTGAATGGTGGTTGGGGTTGCCTCAAATAGATCCTGTGGACTTTATTGGTTTCTTTGTTCGATGAATTTGTTGGGTTCTTTGTGTATGAAGATAAAGGCTCCTTTGCTATTTTGTTGTGTTGATTATGATTGGGGCTTTGTTGAGTTTCAAGATGCTTTTGTTGGATTTCGAATTTCATAGTCCATTGTTTTTCGGTGTTAAAAGATTTTGTGTATTTACTTGACTGTTAAAAATAAAAATCAGAGACGATAATCTGAGGAGGAAGCAAGACTCAAAGAGAGGTGGATTTGGGGGCTTTTATTTCTTTATTATTTTGTTACTTTTAATTAATTATTTTAAGTGTATTTTGGCCAAATAATTGCTAAATAGGAGTCAAATTATCTTATGGTATGAATTTGTAATAAATTTAAAATCTTAATGACAATATTGATAATAACTAATATACAAAGTCACATTAAACAAAAATAGGTATAGAAATGATACTAAAGAGCATCTCCTTAGAAATATGAAGGTGATCGGCTCTTACTATTTGTGGGATGAAATAATTTTTTTCCCTTTGCTGAGTGGGATGAAATAATTTGCCAAGGCATAGTTACTCCGGTAAACTTAAAGGGTAAAATCGTCATAAAAACTTCTAGAATGGCCAAAGTTGACTAATTTGAAATTTAAATATTGTTTTAAATGTATTGGTACCTCTATTTGCATCCTAAATTCACCTTTTGTTTAGTAGAAAGACTAAAAAAGACAGTAGACTAAAAAGAACAGTCTTGAAGACCTTATTTGATACACGGGATTATGATTGGATTATAGTATTGGATTGGATTGTAATGAATTGGATTGGATAAACTTAATATTATTTCATGTTTGGTGTAGTATTGGATTGGATTAGTATTATTATTATAATATGGGACACACTTTTTATTTTAATGTGTAATAAATTTATTTTATATTAGTTTAAATATTAAAAAATATTTATAATATGGGACCCATTAGTTCAAAAAAATTGAAATAAATGTGGGTCCTACCACTTTTGAGTGTGGGATTAATAATCTCACACTTTTGAATGAGATAAATTATTCTACCTATATAGGATTAATTTGGAGTAGTGAATTATTTATCTCAATCTCAAGTTAACATCAAATATAGATATAGGATAAATAATCTCAATCTCAATCTTAGTCCCATATATCAAACAGGCTCAAGTATATTATACACCTCAATTTTTCCCATTACAGCAGTATCAATACCCAACTTTTTAGCACCCCTCCCATGTCTTATCCATCAGCTTTAAATTTTTGCCACACATGATTATCTAGTATGTGGTTCTTATCTGCTTATTTCTCATTTATTCACTTATGTGACTATCTCCTTTCCTTTCTAATTTATATTTTGATATTTTCTAACTTCCATGTTCATACTTTGAAGCTTTCTTTATTCTTTTATTTGGTTTTGTTTTTAGTGATTTAATTTTACACTGCTGAGGGTTAAGAATGAGATTTAAATCACCCTTATACCATCATATAAAAGAGAGAGAAATGACAACTAGAAAGTATAAATAGAGAGGGGGGAGGGGAGAAAGCGAAAACAAGAGAATGAAAGCTAAAAAATTTACATTTAGACAAGAATTCATGAGTTATGACAGTTGAAAAAGCAACTTAAATTTTATACTCATTTATGGTATGAAAGTGTAAAATAATTTCTATCAATTTAAAAGCAAGTTACGGTTTGTTTTTCATTTAGATGGATACAAATGACAGGGAAACGGGGTTGAGACTTGAATCTTTGAGGAAGATGGGGGTGTTTTCAATTGTGAGTTGCAAGATAATTTGTCTTTTTATGCCTTTCTAAAAATTTATGGGACGTCTTTGTTTTATTTTAGAGGATTATAAAAAAATCTAGCATTTTTAATATTTTATCAAAAAAACTACACCTTTTTATTTATATCAAATTAAACATTCAATTTGTATTCTCCTATCAAATAGATAGAACCGGGCATATACACTAAGTCAAAATTGGAACTATGATTTGTTTAAAAAGATAATTTTACCCATAAACTCATAAAATATATATTAAAAATGAAAAATATTAAAACTAATTATTGTTATTTTTATTTTAAAAAATTATAATTTAAACAAAAATAATAATTATTAAAAATAAAAAATTTTTTTATTTAATTATTGTTTAATTTTTTTTCTCTAATTTATGAAATATTTATCTTCTTATTTCATAAAAAAATATTATAAAAACTACATTAATAAAATTTTTATTATTTATTTATATTCTAATTCTAATCCTACGTCTATTATTACAGTCTAATCCATTTCAGTCCTGCACGTGTGAAACGATGTACTCCAACTAATTCGTATTCAGAAGACTATATATAAAGGTAAAGCTTGATCCCTAATGAAAAGTAGAGCAGGCTTAGCCCGCAAATCTAAGTATGATAAACAAGATATCTGCAAATTGAATTCCTACCCAGCTCAAGAGACTTGTAAAGATTTGATTCTTTTGAGAGTTAAAATACAAAAATTTTTGGGATCTGACAAGAAAGGGAAGAGACTAAACCCTTTTCATAATCATGAGTACAGTATTAGTACAAGCACCTAAATTAGATTAGAGAAGAGTGAATGAAGACGAAGAAAAAAGCCCAAAAAGGAAACAGAGTTACGTGAAATTTTTGATCTTGAAGACGATAGCTTTTGTGGTAAATCGATTCTGGAGAAGGGAACAACCAAGTCCAATGCCATATCTGTTGAGCAGTACGATGAGGATCTAGACCTCCAACTCGCTCTCATGACTTCTCATCTCCAAACAAACCCTCCTACCGAAGACAAATGCATCGACCTTTCTCAAGGAAAAATCCCATTTCGCCACGAGGCTGATAATGAAATTCGAGTTCTCTGGTTCAACTCACCCAACACTCGAAAAAAGCTCAAAAACGCCCTTTGCAGGTCATTCGGTGCTCGAAAATGGGCAGTCTTCAAATTCCAAGAACAACCCCATCTTTCGTTTCTGAAATCTGCGTGGAACCCAAGTCTGGAAATGAGTCATTTCGCGTCAAAGGCTGTAGCCATGTTTACTGCTCCGAGTGCATGGCCAGGTACATTGCCTCTAAGCTTCAACAATTCAACGTGCAACAAAATAATATCATGCAATATATAAAATTTTAAAATAAAATTGAAGTTACCAAAAAGTTGTCATGTTCTAAAATTTGAGTAGAATTTTGGTAGCAATTTAAATTAAGTATTTTTACAAAATAAAAAATAAAAAAATTAATTGTCGAGTTCTACTTACTATACAAAATTCACATTTTACAACTTAAATCTATATATCTGCCTGTTGTTCAAACCAGATTTCTTTATGTTTTTTCGTTTTTTTTCACCTGCTCCAAGGAGTTTTATTGAAGCACCTTAGACACATGGACGTGTTCTTTAACTTCTAAATATGGTATCGTTCTAGGAGGATACTGCCTTTTGTTACCTTAAACTTCTCTTATTTTATTTGTTCTAATTCTTCGTTGTTTACAACATTGTCAACGAAACGAACACATTTTTTTTTTCTTTTAAAAAATCTGTAAACCATATTTGAATTTGAGTACCACTAGTATGAGATGTGTCAGACGCTAGCATAGCCTTTCGAACTTTGCTATATAAAAGGCTCAACTCGCCGTTTATGTTAGGTCCGAACATGAGCATTCTCTACTTTAGAGATGAACTTCTTGTAAAATTTCCTCTATAAATTTATTCAACAGATTTTCTTTTCCTGATTAATCATTACATTTTGAATTATTTTGTGGATTGCAGGTGCCGTACCGAATTCTGCTACAAGTGCGGACAAAATTTAAGGGAACACAACGACCATTATTGTAGAAAACGTAAGCGCTAATATTCTGTGGTTGTTAACCACTAGAATACTTTTTCAGCAAAAATAATTTATCAAAGATTACGTACAAGTCTTGACGGAGGTTTTATCAACAATAAATTTAGAAAAAATTAAGAGATATAACTTGTATAAATTGAAGCAACAATCAAAGTAAATAAGGATTGAGGGATTTATAGTGGTTCGACCCCGAAAAAGATGAGCCTACGTCCACTATTTTTCTACTATTTTATGAAGAACTATGAACACTCAAAGTTACAAGGTCTCCTCTGGAGATTGGAAAAAACTGGAGTAATAGGAATACTCGAAACTCAGAATACTCTTCGGAACATTAAGTCCCCTTTATAGAGGTAAAGGTAACCTTATGTCCCTAGGATCCTTATGTCCCTAGGATCCTAATTGTATAAACGGGTAACTATAAAATTGGGTAACGTAAATTAAGTAACAATATAATTAGATAACTATTCAAAACGGATAACTGGTTGATCACAAATAGGAGACTTCAGTTTCCCTTTCCTTGTAGGTTTCCTTTATAGCATTTACTCGTTTCCCTCTTCTTATAGGTTTCCTGTTTGACAAGGCAAACTGCACAGAAAAGGTCGCACAAAACCTATGGAAGAGGTCGCATATAACCATCACGGAGGAGGTCGCATATAACATTCACGGAGGAGGTCGCATATAACCTTTATGCGACCTTAGGATTTTAGACCGCACAACAATTGCCCCCCAGCTCCATTAGTTCTTTAGGACGAAATGGAGCTTCCAATTACCGTGCAACCCTAAACATGTGATGTCATAACTTAAACTTGAGGTCTGAGTAGTCGAAGATCTGCCAGATTCCAAATCTCATCTCTTAAGATCACGCGTATCTTTTTTTCTGTCAGAACGGAACACGTGTAGCCTTTTATAAGAAAGAGCGAAATTCGAGGAAGTCTGATTGATATCAACCATCACTCTTTTGAAACCAAATCTTTTCAAATTTTAAACAATCCTAACTTTTCGGATAGAACTAAATCCCGCGCAATCCTCAGCCTTCAGATTTAAAATTCAAATCCTCTGATCTACAGCTGTAATCTACCGGTTCCTAGGTTATAAATATCAAAAACCATCCCATCCTGTTTCATTTTACTGTTTCTCTCAGAAAACATTAGAAATCTCAAAGAACCCTAGCACCGTTTTATCTCCCAGCTCGCTCTGATCACCGCTTCTTCTCCGACGAAGTTTCGAATCGACTCAAACCTTCCTCTCCTGAAGAAAGGTTAGTATGTCTTCTCTTATTTCTTCCATTCTTGAAAATAACTTCAATCTTTGGAAATAAACTCATTTCACCGAAGTGAAACGAGAGATTTTTTTTTTTATACCCCCCCTTTTTCAGTTTGTAGAGTAGAATTACTAGATATCACTTAGAAATGATCCTATGAAAAAATTTCTAGGGTCTGATACCCTATTTTATTCTCACTGAACTGATTGTTCATTTACTGATGAACTACTCGAACACTTTCTGATGAACTGCTCGAACATTTTCTGATGAACTGCTTGAACATTTTCGGATGAACCCGTAGACCATTTAGGAATAAGCTTGCTTGTTTAGTGCAATTTTAGGATAAATACCCAGAATGCTAGCATAGTGGAAATCCTCAATATCTGAATCCCTGCATATTTCTTTTCAGATGTCTAGTAGTGAGGAGTTTTGGGAAAGAAATGTCTTTTCTGGGAAATCTAACTCAACTGTTAGCTCTATTAACCTTGAGGATTATCTCGAGCCCGAACCCGAGATAGAAATAACAGGGGCAAGGCAAAGTAGTCCTCGAATAGGCGATCTTCCCCAGGATCAATGGCCCAGACACATAAGGGATGCTCCCGCATTTTCTTCTGGCTACCAGTACGTAGAGGGGAACTGGTCATGTACCAATGTTCGAACAAGCTGCACGTCGAACAAACTCAGAAAAATTGTGAGCAGCTACAAGATCGCCATCCCCCTTCGTCTGCCGATGGAATTTAACCGACCACACACTCCCCCACATGGACTCGCTTCCTTTTCTGAGGCAGTCCTCAAATGCGGCGTGCATGTCCCTCTCCATCCGTATATAAAATCAATCGTCGATTACTATGGGGTCGTTCCTTTTCAATTGACCCCTAATACTTATAGATATATGGTAGGTTTGTACATATTATACTATAAACTAGGTTAAGAAACCCCTACACCCGAAGAATTTGCTTGGTTCTACCAAGTAAAGTCAAATCCGTCGGATCTCAGCTTCTTCTATGCGAGCAAGTGGTCGAATCAAGCAATAAAAACGATCTACGGGGTTCGCAACAACATGGGAAAATGGAAAAATCCATTTTTCCATTTTGACTATGTAGCTAACGGCTTCTTTCAAAATCCCGGTAGGTAGCCTTCCAATTTATTGCCTTGTTTATATATTTATTCTCATACTGATCGCAATTCCAATGTCATCGCAGATAATAGGGATCGACCCGGACTCTCCAGTGATCAGCTCGCAAGAGTATGTAAGATCAACGAGCTTCCAGTTGAAGAATTTAACTAGAAGGTTCTAGGCACATCGAAGAACCTAATCGCTTGTGGTCTGATTCCAAAGGGTGCCGCGTTCTCCGACCCCCCAGTTCTCTCTTCCAGGCCATCGAGCTCGAAGAAGAAGCCGAGGAAGAGGACGGACTTAGGTGCCTCGTCCTCCAGGGTCAGAAAAAGAAAGACACCGGCCACACCACCTCGCTCAGAGCCTTCATCTCCAGAGACCGTGTCCCCACCAGCTCCTGAACTAGCTCCTCAACCAGCTCCACAAGAAGAAGGTAATCACACGCTCATTCTAATTACCTTTCTATTATGTTTCCTCGCTTACTAACATATTTTGTTCAGAGATGGTCATTGGTAGTGGTCTGCGAGCACCTCCATCAACTCTCGGGTCAATGGCTAAAACCAGAATACCCGAGAATACTCCGCCATCGAAAGGGAAGGAGAAGGTCGACTACTCGAAGAAGAGAAAAGTCGCCTTCGAGGACGTCCCAGCGAGCTCGCCCTCTCCACAATCGTCTCAGCCAGCGAGCACTCCTGAACCTCCTACCGAGGCTGCCACTTCTTCGGAACCGAACTTGGCAGATAAAGGCGACGAGCTCTTCGCACTCTTTAAGCAACTACCAGAGAAGGCTGATATGAGCGCAGCCTTTATCGACCGCTTCACGTCTGAAGAAGGTTGGGAGCGAATGAAGCGACTTTCCGCCAAGGTCGCTTTCGGATCTGTAATGAGGATGCTGGCCAACGTAAGCTTCTTAATTCTCTTCACTCTTTTGGACTTGGAGATTTACATATTTTTATTATTTTTTTTTAGACTGCGGCTGCTGCTGTCCTGATGCACGATCCAGTTCTCAATGCTTAGAGAAAGCTGAGAAAGTCGATGAAATAACTCAAGCATTCGAGAACTCGGAAAAGGCTTGGGAGGAGGAGAGAGGAAACTTCCACTCCGAGAAGCAGCAGATGCTCGAGGACCTAAATAAGGAGAAACTCGCCAAGGAAAATCTCGAGGAGAAAGTCAAAGAGCTCGAGAAGGTCGTTTCTGAGTATCCGGACCGTATGAGAGAAGCGACCACCGAGGCGGTTCACAAAGCCATCGAAGAGTTCAAAGCGACCGAGGTCAAAGAACTCGAAGATAAGGCTAGCGATATCGCCTCGTCAACCATCATCTTCAACATATTCTGTGAGCATTTGGACTTTGACTTCTCTATCCTTGGCGAGGATGTGGTCGAACTTGTGCAGAGCTGGAAGGAGGACACGACCAAGACTGGTGATGACGGCGCAAGCCCTTCCTCATGAAGTGGTCTTTTTTTTTTTTATTTAAACGATGCGGGCTTTGTCCCCTTTCTGTATGGACGACTTTTTTTTTTTTAAATAAATATTTTTCCTTCCATATATGCTCCTGCAAAATAGTGATAAGAAACAATAGTAATTTTAACTAAGTAGTCAATCACAAGTAATCGATCAGTACGCTTTTAGTGATTTAAATCTGACTAACTTAAAACGAGTTCTAAGCGTTAGGATAAGTTAGGTCGCTTAAGAAAACAGTTAATACGAGTGATGCAAACTCTTAACTATATTTCAAAAGTTCCATGTCAAAATAAAACATAGCAATATATCACTTCGAACAACGAACATTTTGCTTAGTTACTTTTCTGTTTGAGGAGAGAAATTGCGTAATACGACATGCTGAGGCATGAAGCGAGGAGAAAATCCTAGGATTTTAAGGAGATTCAGACGCGTCGATGAAGTGAGATTTAGACACTTCGACGATCTAAAACCCTGTCTCCTCTAAATGGACGTTTGCATAGTCCCTTAGCAAAACAAGTAGGAGATAACTCTGATCCCACTGCCCCCTGAGTTTTATGGTATCTGAAAACTGCCATAAAACTATAAATGAAGAATAGCCGAAGTAATAACCGAGTTGATGAAGTAATAGCCGAAGTATTATTGAATATTAATGAAGAAGATACAATAGGCTGTTGATGACATCATGAAGAATCATTGATAATAACGACGAAGCTGTTCAGCATTCCAGGCATGCTCGACCTTTTGTCCACCAATGCGAGCTAAATTATATGTTCCAGGTCGAATGACATCATCAATAACATAAGGGCCTTCCCAAGAAGGACCAAACACACTAGCACCATGCTCTTTATTATTAAGTAGAACTCGTCGAAGGACAAAATCTCCAACTTCAAAATGTCTACCCTTGACTTTGGAATTATAATATCGAGCAGTGCGCCGTTGGTATGATGCAATTCGGAGCTGAGATTGTTCACGCCGCTCTTCTAAAAGATCGAGTTCAACTCTCAGCAATAT